>CM035227.1:34456081-34679897 GCA_020226215.1 Sindora glabra | reverse complement strand
AGGATCTGTAGCATTTAAGGAAGTACAGAAGATTGTGGAAACAGCTCTCAAATTGCTGAACAATGAATTGGGGCCTCTGGACCAGGAGCATGCAAAAATGTCACGGGGCATTGTGAACAGGCTCTCCTGTGGTGCTGAGGTTCAGAAGTTGTGCTCTGCTGCAGTTGAATGTTTTGATTCAATGTTTTCTAACCTGCATTACAGTGCTGAAACAAAAGATGCAGCAAGTAAGCTTTTTTTGGTTTTTCATTTAGGTCAGCTCATTTACCCTCTAATTGCAACATAAGACCAGAAAAAACTAGAACTTGATTATCCAAATGTATTTCAATAGAGTAGTCAGCAACAAAAACAATTTCACATAATAGTCCATACAATGACATAGCAGGTAGATGGGTCAGTCCTTGAAGTTCTCTATCCAGAATAGCATATCTAGGTACACTTATTGAATTGTTTGTATCAGGTACGTAGTTCTCACCAAAGTAGTGCTTGCTGTTGCTGCTTCAACAATGATAGGAATGATATGCCTTGCTGTTTGAACTCATGTTAATGTAGGAAAGTAGTTGTAGTGTGGAATGTAAACGATATATAGCCTATCTTCCATCCATCATGATTAATCTCTCAGTCTCTTGTTAGCACTTAATTTTCATTTGCCCTGAAGCTACTCCTGCAAGTGCACTTCATAGAGAGTGGCCAACAGCAGCACTAAAGAGAGTGATGTGATTCTTTATTTCCTTACTGAAGATGAATTACAAAACTTATCATTTATTTCCTGTTGGTTAATTTAATTTTTCAGTTCTGCTAGACTGACTGGATTCTTGTAATTTACTCTGGCAGCATGCTCTGTACACTTTGAAGAGTGTCTTCCCACCTCAGTGGTAATAGTGCTAAGATATGAAGAACAAATTTTAAAGAACTTTTTAGGTTGCAGGCTTTGGCACCGACCGTCAAGTGTGGATTACCCAGAACAACCGACCTTCATTGTGTTGAGACCAGAGAAAAGATTCAAGTTAGAAAACCTCCAACCTTCAACTGAGTATTTTTGCAAGGTTTCTCTGTTCAGCAGCACTGGGATTTTAGGCACTGCAGAATCTAAATGGGTTACTCCTTCTAAACCCAAAGTTTCTCCTTCAAAAGCAATGAGACATGGTGGGAATCATATTAAACGTACACCTAGTGGATCCTCTGTTACAGCTCTAGACATGCGTGCTCAAAAGAACATAAGGTTAAATGCTGAAAATCATCAGGTAGAATCAGCCAACTCTAACATCCATTTGTATTCTGGGGACCATCATTCAAAACATTTGGGCACAACCAGAGGCACGTTCGAAGCTTTCCTTTCCAAGCCTCCTCTGGTTGAAGTGGTCCCATTTAAAAATATTACTTCAGTTTCCCCTTCCACACCTTCTAAATCCAATGAAATGAGACAAAGTACTCATTCGGGTTGCAGAAAGCGGTTGGAGGAAAACGATTATGATTATTCTGTCAGAGTTGTTAAATATTTAGAGCGTGAAGGGCACATTGATGAAAACTTCAGAGTAAAATTTCTGACCTGGTTCAGCCTTAAAGCTACTTCTCAAGAAAGAAGAGTAGTTAGCGCTTTTGTGGATGCACTGATGGATGACCCTCCAAGCTTGGCAGACCAGCTTATTCACACCTTCATGGATGAAATATGTTGCGAGCATAAGCCATAGTGCTCACGTTGTGTAGTTGGTCCTTCATGGCATCATATACTTAATAGGAAGTAGCTTGTTTATGTTGAAGTTGGAAGGGTAAGGGTAGTCCATAAATATAGTTCTTCCTTGTTTCTTTTTCTCTTAAATCTTTTCGAAAGGTTAGTGTTACTTGACGTTTCATGTTTGGTGACGGATGAGATGCTAGGTCAGAGTACTAAGTTGTTGGCTTCATTTGCTCCCTTAGAAGTTTCTGGTTTCCTCTTTCAATTTCTCGGACTTCGCATCTTTATGGTGGCATTCATTAGTGCTTTAAATATTAATAATTCATAGTAAATAGTACCAAATAGAAATGCACAATCAACATCCATCTATAACGTAAGGAAAAAAAAAAGAAAAAAAAACACTAAAATTGACTGTCAAAACTTTGATATTGTAAAATAAAAATGTATCCATTTTGTGACAGAATGTATCTTTTTCTTTTAACCCTTGTATGATAGAATTGCTAAACAAAGAGAAGAAAATTATTGTATGTCAATAAAACATACGTTTGAAGTTTCTATTTACCAAGGGGGAGAGTTTCACTTTCATACTTATAAATATAAGCAGCAAGTTATAACTTTTTATAAAACTTTCAACCTATTATAAAAAAATTTGATATAATGTTACAACTTTCTCATAAAGTCTTGAAATTTTTTGTGAACAATTGTACTTGCAACACAAAAGTATTGGAAGAGCGTATGAAAAAGCTATAAAATGTATGACAATCTAATAAGTCAAAATTGGTGCTCTCTTGAAAAATATGCCGAGAAGTGGAATCAAATGCGTTCAGCCTGTCATTTATAACCAGTGTAAATGCGATTTACATATGCCTGTGCTCGGGTGTTCAGCTAGTTAATCTTCCAAGCCAAACAAGCATCGACCTAGCTTGCATCTATCAAGTCATTCACTAGGAAATTAACTAATTGCCGCCTAAAACACATACAGCCAGTGTATCAACTAATATTTTACATTAAAAATCCATGCCAATGAGGCTAAATTTTCCTACGAAAATGTGAAGAGTCAGGACATTCTATTCAAAATGTACAATACACTTGTACAAAACACTTGTGCGTCATTGGCATTAATTTGTGCAATGAATTCCCATTTGAACTTGCAGATGTTTCACCAGGCTCATTATGAAATTCTGTCCCAGCAAAATCACACATTTTCTGCATTATTAGAAGCTTCATTGAAAGCAGCAGCAAGGTACTCAGCGAGGCTTGATCCAGAATTGGATTTAGAAGCATCTGAAGGTCCTTGCCTTTGGTTGCTTAGAGACGTTGAATGCCTTGATTTTGAAGTCTCAGGTGTAGATAAAGTACCTAAAGGAACATCTAATGCCTTCCACACAACAGGTTGCAAAAACTTCCATGGATCTTCAACCATGGACTTCTTGTAAAATCCAGATGGGCTGTCCTGGTTGGAGAGATGGCCACGAGAACCTAGCCCTCTTCTGCCACTCCATCCAGAACCAGGGCTTCTGGTGTTGTTCCAGTGTTCTCTGCCTCTACCTCTACCTCTACCTGGACTAGGACTTCGATTAGGGCTGTATCTGTATCCCGCATAAGGGTTTGGGCTGTGGCTGGGCTGGTGAGTTTTGCCTTGAACAGAGTTAAAAGAACCACCAGATGGTCCAAATCCAGGACCTGGATATCTAGATGGATGAGATGGAGTGTTATACAAAACAGGGCTTCTAGGTCCATTCCAGACTGGATCTCTGAAGGATACAGGTGATACTTGAGCAGGCGAGGGATTCATTGATTCTGTTATATTCAGCAAACATAACTATCAGATAGGAAACCGAAGAAGGTAACAAAGAGCACGTGAGAAATCCTAGATGAAAAATAATGAGCTATTACTGGTTACTGATTCATCATATTACAATAACTAACAAGAGTGACAATATACTTATCTTGATCAACCATTGGATGATGAAATGAATGAAAAAAATATTACAAAATAATAAAAAGGGATCAGTTTGAAAGATAATCAATTCTGTGGAAGTGATAAGTACAAATCATGCTAAGTTGCCTAATGTATAAGGACCTTAGAGAATTTTCCATTTTCTATCCAGTATCACACCCTCTTAGCTAATGCCGCTAGTAATGAAGAATACCTACTCCATACCTCCAACCTTAGAAAATGTATAAATCAATGAATAGGTAGACATGAGAGAATAGTCAGTGAGACAGAGTATCATTGCAAAATTCTCATTCTTCAGTGCTTCTAAATCTCTTGTAAGTATATTACATACCAAGCAACCATAGGCAATACTCAAGCAATTATGCAGCACAAGTTACTCAGAGAATTGGATGCTAACTTCATGTAAACAATCATATTCAGAAATACATTACAGCACCTGGACGCAGAGATGAAAATTGTGCATTGGGAGAGCCACCAAAATTTGGTGGAGGTGCAAAATAATCAGGCACAGTCTGAAAATTCACATCATTTCTCTTCCTGTTGGAAGAGAATGCTGCCATTGGATCCGTATAAAAATCGAATCTCGGAGGAGCATGGGATCTATCTTGTGGTTCAATTAGAGGATTTGAGAGAGAACCAGGCATGATAGGACCTTCAAAATTCCCAGAAGCTTCAGCTTGATCAGCTTGCACCCGCATTTCTCTAAGTCTTTTCCTTCTTTGCTCAGAGTCCTCCATCAAACCTGTGAATACAAAAAGTTGTCATTTTTTACAAGATGAGCATCTGACATATTAACTTCAACAAACTTAAGCTGTGCTTCTGCTCCTAAGCAACATCATAACATCATATACAAAAGGAACAATAAATTCTGGTTCATGCTCCAATACCTTTTGTATTTATTTCAACAAACAAACAAATGAATAGTTAAATTTACACAAGTCATATATACAACATAACACCCAAACCCAATTCCTCATAAGGCTGAGGACAAGACAACTTGAAAAAATTACAGATTATTTCTTTAAATGCAAAATATATAAAGAGTTCAATTGTTGAAAAATATCCAATTTCGGTTCGAAGACAGGTGGTGGAAGAAGCAGAGACCTAAAAGTCAAGTAGACATGTAAATGGATGGCCAGGACAAAACAGCCCAGCACATATAGGATCACATTCCAAAATGGGCCAAAAACAAAAACGTCCAGCCCAGCCCTTCAATGGGATGTTTTTGCCCGCAGGCTGCCTGTATTTAAGTTTAATAATCTGAATTGTCCAGCAACACTAGGAGAAGACCCATGTAAATGTTCAAGAAGCCCTAGTATGAGAAGCTATTTGAAACCAAATAAAGCTGCCTAAGCATAAAATGGATAATCACAAGCTTATGGTGAAATTTTACTGAATCCCCAAGGCTAGTAGATGGAAGCAACCCAATACTTTCAGAGATCATTGCTGCCTCATTCACATAAGTAGCCAAAGCACGCATAAATTAAAATGCCAGAAAATCAGAATTCTAAGATTAGCATTTGAGTTTGCTACTTCTCAATTTCTCTTAGAAATAAAAAAATGATAGGGGAAATCCTTTTTTGCCTCATCTTTTTAAGTCCATCACATTTTAACAATATGACGAGAAAGTGTTAAAGTGCCATATTTACCACCACCCCCAACATAACTCTCCCCACACCCTTTACATTTAGACCTTGGTTTGCCATCAATAGCAGATATATCCAGAACTATTTATTAAAAGGGGGGGAGCTCCTCACGCCTGAAATATTTCGCTTTTTTTTTGTTTTTTTGGCTTGAGATTCAGTTGTATCAATTTGAATTTCAAATTCTTTTTCAATCTCAGATTAATGGGTGGTATTTTCAACTACCATTTGAGAGCTTGGGCCTTGCCTTTCAGTTTCGCCCAAAATTTCACATTTATTTATCCCTATTTCTTGTAAATCAGACCACCAACAAGTTTACAAATGCACCACACATGGGAAAATGTATAAAAAACAGATCTTTTACCTTACAAAGTAACCATCAAAATATACAATAATACAACACAATGACAAACCGTTCCCACCCAAAAGCCAAAACGCCATCACAGCGTCCTGGGTTCGTTAGAGGCCAAAAATAAACCCCTAAATCAGCCTAGCCCATTCTGAAATTTCAATTGAAACTGAGATTTAAATTACTGGAACCTACCTTCGATGCCTTCTCTGCTGCGTTGTGAGGCCGGCACTGAAAAATTGATTATTGTTGTTGACTGCGGTGCGAGTGAGTCATAGACTTTTGCTTTTCTTCGTCGATGAAGCCAGGGAAGACGGAGAAGAAGAAGAGAAGATGAATGCAAGGAGGCAGTCGGAGCAACAGCGCAGACAATAAGATTTAATCGATCCCATTCTTGAAGTAAATTTTATATAAATTTAATTATTAAAAACTCAATTTCAAGCCAAACTTAAATTTCTGTTTTAAATAATTAATATTTATTAAAAAGAATAAAATTTTACTCGCATTAAAATTTTCAAAAATTAAATTAATATTACTTTTAGACGCGAAATTTATAAATACTAGTACTTTGTGATTTAGATCAGATGGGGCTTTAGGAATTATTTGATTAGCATAAAAAATAATTTTTTTTCCTGAAATTGAATTTTCAAAAACATAATCTCTTATATAAATTTTTTAGAAAATACTCAAAATTATTTAATTGTCATATAGGAAGTAACATTACTTATTTTAAAAAATATAACTTCCTATATGATTTTTTTAAAAAACATTCAAAATTGTTTGGTTGGCATATAAAAAGTAACATTATCTGAAAAATAACTTCTTATATTTTATTTGATTCAACTTTCAATATCATATGAAGTATTAATAAAATGACTATTATATCTTTAATATTATTATAATATAAATTAATGAATTTTAGTTATCATTAATTAAATTTAATAAAAATAATTTTATTATTATATTCATAAATAATAGAAGAAATAAAATTTATTTAGGAAAAAGTAAGTAAATTATTTCCTCAATATTCATAAAATGACTATTATATTTTTAATATTATTATAACATAAATTAATAAATTTTAGTTATCATTAATTAAATTTAATGAAGATAATTTTATTATAATATTCATAAATAATAGAAGAAATAGAACTTACCTAGAGAAAAGTGAGTAAGTTATTTCTTATATTTTGTGAAAAGTGAGATTTTTCAGGAAGTTTTATTTTTTTTAATTTATTAGATAATAGTCAATTAGATAACTCACTTTTTTTCTATTTTTTGGGAAATAAAATTTTTGATACTATTGGTGCGAATCAAATGATCTCTTAGTATAAGAAATTGTATATTAATTTAGAAATTTAATTTACTTTTATATATATTAATTTTACTTGATTTAAATTTATATATTAATAACAAAATTGTTTGAAATATAAATTAGATGGATTGCTACCATTTAAACAACTGATTTTTTTTTTTAACTTCAAAACTAGGACCATGTTTGGTGAATGGCTTTTTATCCAACTTTTGGCTAATTTGATCAAAATTAATTAATTGACTTATTTAATTAGCTAATTTTGGTTTCCGGCAATTAGCTGTTCAAGGCAATTAGCTGTTTGAGCAGCTAATTGCCAAACAAACAACCATTTATGAAAATATTAGGAAGCACAACGTTTTTATTCAGCTGTTCCATAAATTTCCTCATTCATCCTACTGAAATAATTGGCTACTTTCTTCATTGCCAATAAAGCCACAGTCTTTGTTACTGGTTTCAAAAGTTGATAATTTTAAAATTTATTTATTATATTATTTTAAATTATTAATTTTAATAATTATTAAAATTATATTAATTTAATTTTAAAAAATATTTAATGTATAATAAATTAAAAATAATATATTATTTATAAAAAATTTAAATTATTAAAATAAAAAAATACTTAAATAACTTATAAAATATATTCATGTCTATATATATCATTTTACATGTAAACAATTAATTATAAATAACTAATTTTACTAAATATTTTTATTTAAATAACTAATGTAATCAACTGATCATTTCAGGTAATATAATCGATCATCAACTAACAATTAATTGAATCAACTAACTACTACTGCTATTAATTAATTGTCAAACAAAGCCTATATATGAAAGAGAGCTCTTACTTATAATTCATATATATTTTTTAGAATTTTCACTTTTATTAATGTAAATAAAATTAATTGACTTATTTAAGGCATAATTTGAAACGGTTGCCAGCTTCTATATCTTAGCCATTAGCAGTGCTACGAGTCCGAAACAAAGGAACAAAATTGTTCTTTGGAACAATGCCATTCATTGGATCAAAAACAAGTGGAGCCCATTTCAATTATTCAAAGGTGCACACTTTTTTTTTTTTCTGTCTCAGAACATAAGTTCACCTGCTTTATTTCAAGACATATATCATTTTCCCTTTGCCAAACATGCGGCCATAATCATAGTGCTCTATCATTAGTTGATGATAAAGAGAAAAATCCAATAATTATAAGAAATAAATAGAAAATGTGCTAATGTCTATTTCTCCTATTAACTGTGTAATTAAAAATAAAAAATTAGTAAAAGACAAAAAGTAATAAGTAAAAAATGTGCTAATGTCCATCTTTTTTATTAATTATGTTATTAAAAATAGGAATAAAATAATAAAAATGATTAAGATAATAATTAATTAAGTTATTATTAGTAGGAGATGGGAGATTAAAAGTAATTTGTAATGTAATATTCATAATTAAGAATCAAATTTTATGTTCAATAGTATTTCAACATTATATGGAAAACCAAGAAATTTTATTAGCATTATTTGATGATTGTGTAGATATTTTTTATAGATTTGATAATTATAGAAAAATTTATATTGTTAAGTAAATGAAGATAAAAAAGACTTGATGTCTAATTTATTTATGAAAGATAAAATTTCACTCAAATTTAAAAAAATGACAAATCATATAAATAAAATTGTGAAACTTGTGTATTTAGATTCATTTTCATTATAAAGTCCAAACTTGGATTCAAATATTACAAGTTTTATAAGAAATTAGGGTTTAATAACATACTATTCAAATAAATTTATATAAACTTATTTAAACTAGTGTTCGAGTTAGTTTTGAGTTTGAACCATTTGAGTTTAATAATGTTTAGTTCGAGTTTGATCTTGTTTATTTTTAATAAATTGAAGTTTAAGCATATAGATGTTCAACTTGACTTAATTTATTTGCATTGCCTTTTGCTCGTGCATTCACAAGAATTTATGTTATATTTTATTGATATTTTTTATAATTAAAATTAAATTAAAAGATTAAAAGATTAAATTTTTATGTGAAAATGTTATTTTAAAAATGGTAATTAATTTAGATTAAATACATGCAAAAATGCATCTCTATTAATTGAATACTAAAATGCATATTGAAAATCAACCCAATTAATTATAGGATTTTTAAATTTAAATTATATAGTAAAAATAAAATAAAATAAATTACATATTAATGATTAATTTTTATTCATATTTTCATTAAAAAATTGGTGATTCATTTTTAATTTAAAAGATTAAATTTATACAAGAATGGTCAAATATAATTTATTTAATTAAAAATATAATAAGTCATCTCTTAATAAAAGATATTAATGTTAACTCAATTAAATGATTAAGTACTAAAAATAGAAAAATAAAAAATAGCAAATAGAAAACTCATTAGTATATACTAATTATTGCAATTAATATTTAAATAAGTAATAAATTCAGGGTCAAGATCCTATAACTCAAATAACATTCAATGTCTTTTAAAAGCTTTATACCTTTTGTTGCATCTAGGGTTCGATTCCTGATCCTTGCATGTGTACATTTAATGGTTTAACCACTTCTATCATCACTAAAAAAATAATAAATTCAAGAATAATTCAACATAACAAATTATAATTATATTTATTTAAAATAAAAAAGACTAAATATCACAATAATATAAATTCACCATATTCACAAGCTTTAAAACTTTAAAAGGACTGATGGCTAAGTTGAAAAATAAGAAGAATGCACAATGATAAAAGAGTGGCAATTATAATGTAACTACATTAATCAAGTTAAGCCTAAAGCAAAATAAATTAGTTCTAATATACTAATAAACCAAGTCTAAAGGTTAAATAAGCTTGGCTTATTTAATAAATAAGCCAATATATTAATTTAAATTTTTTTAGTTAATTAAATAAACATGTTTTTAACAAATAAAATTATAAACCGCCCTTCAATGATATAATTTATTTTGCTCATTTTTTAGGCAATATTTCACCAACTGCTATAAGTAAATAGAAACAATGCATCTATTAAGCATATTTGATATGTAAAATATTTATAATTAAATTTTTACCTTTTCATCTTCATTTATTTACGTGTGAAAGATAATTTTATTTGAATTAAATTATTTTCTTTTTATTTTTGAGATAAACATTTGATTTTATGGCATGGTACCTTTTTTTAATAATGATTTATCAATGTTTTATTAATATATATGGCTAGCACTTAGCTTTCATATTTGGTTTCCATTGCTTATATAAATTGTGTGCTTAAGAGCTATTTGCTATAGGAGATTTCATTTCAAATAGTGTTTAAATTATTTAAGTTTTTTATACAAGCCATTATTCCTTGCTCTTTATTTCTTAATCCTCGTCGTAAGTATTGTTTTCTTTATCATCACCTTCTTTTTATTATTGAATTTCAATTCATTTATTAAATGTTAATGAAAATTCAATTTTTATTGCTTTGTGACTGATCATTATTAGTTTAAAAGGCTCTATTTATACTGTTTAATTATGAATATTCTTTTTTTCCTCAATTTTATTTTGTTATTTCTTTTTGGAGTTTTATGTTTCAAATTTTTAATCTATCATTAATATGGATAGTTATTTACATATAAAGGGGTGTGATGGATTAAATGACTTATCTTGATGGTGGAACAAGGAGTACGATGAAAGTAAGAACAAGAGCTTACCTTATTCAATAACTAAGTTTCCTTTTTATGAATTATTAGTTGAGAATTTTGAAAGCTTTAAGATTGAATTAAAGTAAACAAAGGTGAGCTCAAATAGGTACAAAGAAGAATCAGGAGAGAAAATATGGGAACTTAGAGATAGGAGAGATGTTACAAGCCATTTGTATGAATTAAAATCTTTTAATTTGGAAGCATCTTATCATAATGCAATCAATAAGATTACTACAAATGGTTATGCTATAAATGTGCTTGAAAATGTCATTTCAAGCAAGGGCCTAAACAAATACATGGGACAAAAGGACCTTTAGACAAACATGCAAAATACCATAAGAAATATTTTAAAAGGAAAATATATTGCAAGTTTAAAGGCATTAACTTGGCCAATTTCTAACACCTAGTATAATTCACCATAGTGGACATGATTGATAGGCTTTAAGAAGCTAAACCCTTTTTAACAATTAGCCAATCAATGCAGTTAATGTTGTTGTATAACTTGAATGTTTTAGTGGCATATGCAATGAAACAAGATTGATTGAATAGTCTTGTTTATAAGGGAAAAAGTGCTGACAATTCTTCTAACCTTTAATTAGAGTTGAAGTGCAATCGCCAATGTTTCTAGAATAATTAATCCTTTGATCCTGATTATTTAGATAAGGAAAGTCTTGAGGTAGAGAATGATTTTGATTCATTGTTACACATTTTAGAGGAATTCATAAGCCTTTAAGAAAAGTTTGCATAGATCAAACTTTAACCGTTTGCTTTTAAAGAAAAATCAGGACTTAATTCTAAGCAATAGAATCTAAAAGAAACAACAAAATCTATTAGAAAAAGGAATCTCAAAATAAAAAAGCTTGAAAAAATTAGTGTTAGGGTCCTTCCTTACTTTGTAAGGATTCATTATGATAAGTTTTTAGGTAAGTGTGGCTGTAAGACAAGGCAAATAAGCAAATTCTGAATTTAGTTTCTAAATTGCAAAGGTTGCAACAACAACTAAAACATTTAGAGGATTTAGAACCTAAAAAAGTTATAGAGGTGGGCTAAAAGCTTAAACATGATAAGTAGGAAATGGAATATGCAATGAAAAAGAAAAAAATGGAAGGAATATGCTATAAGAAAGATCGTCAAAATAGAAAATGTAGTGGCTAATGTTAGAAGCAAAATTGAGAAAAGCAAATTTATTGCTCTTATGCTTTAACAACAAAACTCTATGTTAAAGGAGGAGTTGAATGCTATAAAGTTATTGTTTATGAAGGTAATGACAAGCCATGAAAAAGCACCGAGAAGAAAGCATATAAATCTTTCAAAAGCCAAATTATATATGAACTAAAAGTGTTTACATTAAGATAAGTTTGAGGAAGAAAATAAAAAGTAGCTAGTGTACAACAGGAACTAAACAAAAAGAAAACTTTTGCAGATGAGATTAAGGTTATGCCATTAAATTTAAAACTACTTGGTCATTAATTAATAATTTAACATTAATATATATTTTGCTATATGTGTTATTTTTTCACTTGTAATTATATATTTTGAGATCATGTTATTAATATAATTAGATTTATGCTCATTGTGGACTTAATGTTAAGTTTTAGTTACTTTTAGTGTCAAAAAGCTTATTACAGTACTCTTTGTCATATCTAATATATTTACTTCCCATAAATGAAAAGAATGTCACAGGTTGAAATACAAAAACTTATGGCTAAAAAAGGAGAATTGCTAGCAATAGCTAAAACCATTAGAAAGGAAGTAGAGCAAATTAAAAAGTATGTGAAAATTAAAAAGGATATGATTAGAGAGAAATTAGCTAAGGATTCATAAAATTATGATAAAGAATTTACAAAGCTTGAGGGAGATCTAGCTAAATGGGAGTTTATTATAAGAATTATTGGCTTCTCATTAATGGACAAGAAAGTTAAGGGAAAGATAGTTGTTGTAAGTTTAATGCCTTAGAAAAAGGTGTGTTTTATGCTTGAAATATGAGAAATTAGTTTTTTTTTTTTGCTATGTACACATTAAATTGTGTGTATAGATTGCAATGAGACCTTTAAGAAATTAGGGAGGGACACTGTCCATCATGTGAGGCCCCAGTCCAAGAAAGGATTCATGCTACATTTAATTAAGTAGGAAGCAAGTAAAGAGACCTTGTTATAATGGTAACAATCCTTTTCATGTTAGTTTAAGTATTTGACGTTCATGTATAGTGGACATACAGTTGTTTGTCTTTATACAATTTTTTTGTACTTTTATATCCAATGAATGAAATTTATCTTTTAACATAAATATTTTCATCCACTAATTATTAGATTTGATAGCCCATCCTCTTTGAAGAATTTTGAACTATGACTTCTAAGGTAAAATACCTTTTGCTTAGTATTATTAGCGATGTTTAACAAACAAGTTAAAATTCGTGTGGGCTTGATCCATTAGTGCTTAGTCCACTAAGGCCTGCTTTTAATTAGGCTCATTTTAGCTGGCTTAGGCCAGTTTACAAGCTTGTTAAAGCCATCCACAGGCTAGCTTTTTTTTCCTTTTTTATAAAAGAATTTAATTTATGTTTTATTATCACGACCTTAACTCAATCAAGACCAACATGAAACTTGTTACCTAATTTCACTAGCTTAATTTATTCCATTGCCATTCTCTTAACTAATTAGTTAAAATATCTAATAAAGGGAGGAAAATTTGTCTAGCTTAAGGTTTTCCTTACCCATAATTAATATATAGAATAAGGCTTGAATCTAATGTCATATCAAATAGCTAGTGCTACCAAAGCTATATCGAAGTGCATGCTAGCCACTTGACTTTGAAAAGGTAGTGGTAGAGGCTTGACTTGATTATCTATGAAAAAAAACATAAAGGAGTGAGTTCAAAATTCAAATAGTAAATAATCCAACATAAATAAATAAAATAATATATTAACTTTACCAACCAAACCATCCTTTAGTAAAATTCAACATTTATAAAATATTGACAAATATTAACTAGTGTACCAAGTAGCCAAGAAAGGCTCATTTACAGTTATATTGCCACATTTATTACCAAATAGTCTCACAAGGATCAATCATCACTATTCCATCAAGATTTTATCACATAAAGACAAAGAATAATAATTAAATTCCAAAATCATATTAGAAGGCATAGCAATCAATAATAAAAATACATATATCCATATTTTAACTCCTAGGTTAACTTTATACTCTTTATAAACTTTTTGATCTTTGTTCTTCCAAGATTCACTTTATACTTTTTAAATATATCATTAAAAAAATTTTGTACAATATTCACATCGCCCCTAACATATTTCTTAACTCATAAATGCTCAATGCCATCATTTCTCATAACATGGCATAAGTCACATTTATCATATCACTTAATCAATATTATACCTTAGTGCATGGCTATACAACAAATTTTAATATATAGGTAACGACATAAACTTGTTCACATCATGTATTATATGATTTAATATATCATAATATCACATTATCATGTTCAAACATCCTATGCTTTTTAGCATGGTTGTATAATTCAATTCACTACATGCATTACAATATAAGTCATTTCACATGGTATGCCTGGTAACGTAATATCTCAATTCTTATCTTATGATACTTACTTCATATCTTTATCTCATAAAGATCTTAAACTATTTTATCTTGATATTTAAAGACCATTTGACCTATATTGGATTGTTATATATCATAGTAATACAATGTAGAATAGATATAGTTCATTATATAGTCATCCTAGATTGAACTTTGAATGATGTTTTATGAGTAAATAAAAAATTTCAAATTTATTTTTCATGAAACTTATTTTAAATAAACTAGATTCAATTGATTTTCCATAAGTTAGTTATTCACTTAAAATATTTCAGAATTGATAGAGTTATAACTTTTATAAGTTAGCTTCAAAATTTTAGATTTTTCACAATCCTGAAATTTTGACCTTTGTACACTATTTTAGTAATATCTCAAATATAAAGTAGATTTATTTTTCAATGGTATATGGTTTGCTAAAGATAAGCAAAAAATGAATAAGTTATAGGTCTAAGAAATACTTAAAGAAACACCTCGAGAAATGCTTCATGAAGTACTTTGAAACCTCCAAAAATTATACCTACAACAAACTTCTCATATGAACACCAAGTATTTTCTCAAATGTTCTTCACTATTCATTCAACATTTTAAACACTTTAATCCCCTGTTACTCATCAAATTAACATTTAATCACTAATACACATTCCTAACACCTTATCTGAGCATTGTTTAATATTAATTTAATCAGCTCATCATAAGTCATCATTTCAATAAAATCAATCCAAACTTAAAACCTAAAAAGGAAACCACCAACTTTGTAATAAATTAAGGACTTTGAATTTGGATGTCTATCCACCTAGTATAGAAAAGGATGCCAATTGATATTCCTTAAGCCTAATCATATTATATTCAAAAAATTCTTGGTTAAGGTTCCTTTTCCCCTTGAAAGCTAAAAAGGGCTTCACTTTTTCATCAAATCTGAAAAGATGAAGAAAGACTCTTGCATTATAAATGTTCTTACCTTAATTGATTGAAGAAATTAAAGGATATTTCACTTAGCCTTACTAAATTAGTTAAGAGGAGGATGGAGATTTGAAAGATGAAAAGAATGGTGAAGGAGAGTTAAGAATTCAGGGAAAAATTGATTTTGGGAGAAAAGATGATGCTTATAAGATAAAATAGGGGCTAGGGGCATTTTGAAAATTATATTTTAAATCTTTTTCATACGCACGTGGTTACTAATACTGACTTATATAACTTTATTTTATCTTCCTTATCTATTTCTTACAAAATTCTCATTTCATGTGTTATTAAAACATCAAATTTTATTTTGCCTTATATCTCACTTATACCTACTCCTTAAAATTTTTCTTTACACATAAATATCTTGTTTTTAACAAAATTTACTAGTTATTTGATTTACCCTTTTCATAAAATAAAATTTTAAATTATTATATCTTAGAGAGGGTGTAACATTTACCTTTTATAATTTGTTGTATTTTTTAATTTATTATTTTATTTTTATATTTATAAATTTTTCATATTTTTATATTTATTTTTATGTTTATTAATTTTATTTTTTATTTTTATTTTTTATTATATTTAGTTATTTTGAATATTTGTATTTAATTTTTTTATAATTGAATTATGTTTTATATTGAATTGTGATGTAAAAAAACTAATAGATTATTTTTTTAAAATATAAATATTATTTAAATTATTAAATATAAAAATAAAAAATAATTCAACCTATTTAAGCTTCCGAACTAGCTCTTTTTATTTAAAATGGGTCCATTTCTATTCGTGGCTTGTTGGACAAAACTTATTCAAACTTTTTTTTTAACTAATCCAATTTGTAAAAAACTCATGAACCAATCTATTTGACCCATGGGTCGAAGCTCATTGAGAACCCGTAAGTCACATGTATTATCTTGAAAAATATTATTAATAGTATTATTTCACATATAATTAAGTTTAAAATTAAATATATAGTTTGAGAGAAATTAATTAACATCATTATAAAAGGTAAATTTAATTAATATTATGGTTACTTGGAGCTAAAATCTATTGGCTTACCTTAGATTTAGTGTAAGGATCTATTCCTTCACATTTTATACACCTTTAATTTAAAATAAATGCATACAGACTTAGGGAATTATTTAAAAGTTGGGTAAAATGTAACAAATCCTTTTGAACTTAGGGTTATATGCAAAAAAAATTCCTTAACTTTTAAAATGGTGTAATTCACCCTTTACATGTTATATATAGTACAAATAAAACCTTTCACCAAGGCAATGTTTAAATTTTGTTAAATTATTAGACACCCTGTCGCATATGAAAGAAAAAGAAGAAAAAAAAAAGATCTCTTTTCATTCATCTACCGTAGCTAATTAAAATTCTCTTGTAGAAAAAATTTATGGTCTCCTGACTTTGTCTAACGTTAATTCCAACCAGAAAAATGATATAACATTTAGGTTATTTTTAATTACTTAAACTTAACACATTTATGAGTTATTATCTCAATCCATTTGATGTCATCACAAAAACCTTACCAATTGTAAAAATGTATTAATTTGTTTTGTCACGTTAATTTATTTTTCAGCTGTTAACGTTTGTGCTTTTGGTGTTTGAACTTTTGGTTGTGCGATGTTCGTGGTGATTTTAAAAATAGAAAAAAAATGAAGGAAGTGTTGGCTTTGGAAATGTGTGTGGAGATGTTTATTTTGAAATTGAATACCAATAAAACAAAAGAAAATTAAATTGCAAGTGATAAAAGAGCAAGACACATGTGGTGAATTCAAGGGCTCTTGGTGTATCTCCATGGCTATAGCAGTCCTTGTTTTTTAGGTTAAAAATGAAAAAATAAAGGACACTTTTTTTCTTTTACATGATGAAGTGGATGCCAATTTAATAGGTTTAAATTGTTTATGGATGGAAAGATTTTTTTGTAACATGTATAAAATTTAAAAGGTGAATTGCACCTTTTTAAAAGTCAAAAGTTTTTTGCATGTGACTCTAAGTTTAAGGGAGTTGCTGCATTTTACCTTTAAAAGTTCCTAATAATGAAGGTTTAAGGATAAATTATAGGCCTATTTAGTTTAGATAATTATGAAAGGGAAAGGGAAAAGAAAAAAGAAAGGAAACTAAAGATTTTCATTTTCTATGGGTTTTGATTAAAAAAAATCTTATTTTTATCTTATTTTTTAAAGTGAAATTACCCAAATGAGATATTAATGATTTTCCCTAATTTATTTTAAGTTTATCATCTCCAATGATGATGGTAATATAATATAATTATAGTAATAAAGATAATGAAATAATTAATAATATTAATAAAATAATAATACTAAATTTTAATAATGATATATAATAAATAAATAAAAATAAAATTAATAGCAATAATAATATTAATAAGAAAATAAGAATAATAAAATAATAATTTTAGTAATGAAATAATTAGTAATCTTAATAAAATAACAATATTAAAAAATAATAATTAAAATAAATTAGATTCATCTCCCTTAGGATTTGGCATAATGACACTTCATTTTCTTCAATTTTCAAAACTTTATGCACCGTGATTTTTACATGATGCCTTGCTCCTTCCAATAAAGATTATATTAATGTTTTTTTGAAAAATGATAATGACATCACCACTTTTAAAATTTTAACTCCCAAACTGCCCTCCAATGTAAATTAGGAATATCTTCTTCAATACCAACAAATTCCATATATATCACAAGGGAGAGACTACAGTGCACCACTAAAAAGTGGTGCACTGGTGCTTTATTAATCCTACGGCTATCGTTCTGCCATGCACAAAATTGTCCGATTTAAAGAAAGGCTATTCACTAGTTTTTGTATTTTTGTATTTGCCACTTCATTTTCAAGAGCTGCAATTGTGGGGACAGACCAAGCAATGTTTTTCCCCCTCTTCTCTGCTTTTTACTTCATCCTCCTGCGCCTCCTTCAGCGTTGCTTTTTCTTCTTCGAAGACAACCTCGGACTTCTCATTTGGCATTTTACCAGTAGTAAGAGATGAAGAGGTTGCACTTTTTGTAGATCTCATGGGTCTCAAACAAGTTAAAACTACTGGTTTAATTTCTGCTCCATTTTAAGGCTTGTGGGCAATAGTACTTCAATTAGATTTGGACTTTGATGTTGAAAATGGCTTTCTCAAATCAAATTCTTTATTCCTAGCATTCAATGCTTTTTTTTAGGTCACCCAATTAGTTAACGCACAAAAGATGTAGCCTTCCAAGTAATTGTGCATAACCTTAATCCAGCTAACATCAATGGCTATATTATGATATCAAACCCTTCGTACATCTTTCATTTTCTCCAAATAATCATTCAAAAAATAAAATTTATGAATCCAATCCTAACTCATAATATACAGTAATGCAGAACTAAAATCTAAACTGTTCAAACTTGTGCTTGTTCTTTGTATGGTGCTAGCAATGGGAACTTTCGACGACACCAAATGAACCCTATCAAACACAATGTCAAACGAAAAGAAATGAAAGTTTCCTTTCCCAACCTTCCTTCCCTTTCCTACTTGCCTCAGATGGCTTTTTGATTCCACAACGACCTCTTTACTCTCACTGTCAAGGCCTTTCATCCTTAATTTTTGCCACTTTTTACTGATTTTGTCACTTCTTTGTCTAAGTTGGATTAGATACTAGATCGAACCTTTATTTACAATTATTTTCATCATTTTGTTGGGGTCATTACATAAATATTATCCTTTCAGTTCCCTGTAATTTCTGTGGCTAGAGATTAAATCCTTTTTGTTCATTCGGTGAAGCATTGGTGCACCACTATGTTAGTGGTGCACCGTAGATTTTCTCATATCACAAATAACCAAGTAAAATGCTGGTAAGTCTTGTTTATTTTCTCAGGTTATTTCACAATTTATTTTATATATAATCAATTAATTATTAATCATTATATTAGTAAAGTGATAATGTATCTTATATATTTAAAATAAAATCATATATATAATATTTACCTACACAACAAATATAATTATTTTATTTTTTACAATATTTAATTTATAGTATCAATCATTATGAACAATTTATGAAAATGAAAATGATCATATATATTAATTCATTGAATTTTTTTAAAAAATAAAATTAAGAAAAAAAATATTTTTTATTATTTCATAAATTTATGTTCATGACCAATTAACATAAAAAAATTACAAAAAATTACATAAGATGGGAAAATAATCAAATTTTTTAAAAATAATTTTTCTTCTTAAATCATAAAAATTATACATTCAAAAAAAGTAAAAATCAAACAAATTAAAAACTAAACAAATACATTATAAATATATTTTCTTTCTAAAAGCATAAAAACTATATATCCAATAGACTCAAAAGATCAAATAAATGCATTATCGGAAAAACTATCCAAATTAATTTGAATTAAAGGTATTTAAACAGACAAAAAAAGAAAATAAATTCTTTAAAATTTCAATCAAACATTCAAATGAAAATAATATATGAATCAAACATTTATATCAATTAATAATTAATAATCATTAAGGCATAAAAATTACACAAACCAACTAATAGAAAATACTACCCCAAAATTTGAAATGGTAGTTATGCAAAAATCCACTAAATAACAACAACAAATTTAACATTTAATCTAGAGTAAAAAATCCAAAAGCTAAGAAACAGTGACAATCTAACAAAAAAATCTGGGCATTTTTCTTCTAATTTCACAGAACTACGTTGACCTGCGCATCGATGACAATGGTAATCCTGATTTCAACACAATGAAGAACCTGTGGTTGAAGGAAAGATTTAATTTGAAGTTGAGACAATTCTTTTCTAGTTTTGATTTAATTTTCATTTCATTTTTCTTAAAACAATTCCCTTTCTTTCTTATTTTTCTTCTTCTTCAAACTTTCTTCTCCAAACCCAAAAGCCCTGGGATTAGTGAAGTGCCGCAACTGCCAAGATCCCTCCTCCAACCTCTTCCTAACTCCATCTTTTCTCTTTGTCGGTACTACTGGCAGAGCATTTGCTACCTAAACCATTAATCTCATCATTTCATGTCTCAAAATCTCTTTTTCTCCTATCAATTGGCCATAGACCAAATTGAATTAAGTCAGCTTCTATCCATTTGCAATGCAAAAAACAATGTCCATGTTGTAACCTTGCCTTCTACCGTTAGGTTTGCTGGAAGAATTGATTTAGCTTCCGCTCTTTCAATCAAAAGTAGCAAGAGATAATAGCACAGCGGAGAAAGTCGGGAGCATGTACGGTATACAAGGTGGTAAGAAGTAAGAACGAGAGATCGATTATGAAATTATTCAATTATTAGGGCTTTGGGGCGGTGGGCCAACAATGGGAGTAAAAAGGTATTGATATTTTATCTAAAAAGGACAACAAAATGGGAGGATATTTTAGATATTTTACAATACATATCAAATTGCTAAGAGTATAAGTAGTTTAGATAATATATCAAGAACCTGTAGCCTTGGCTTATTCTAACATGATCTATTTATTTAAATAAGTTAAATTTAAGTTAACAAATTAACCTATTTAGATAAATAAATCAGATTTTTTTTCTTTATGTTTAGTTTTTAGGCCTATCAGATCAACTTATTTAATTATAAATATATTTATAAATAATATAATATAATATAATATATATTATACATATAAATAATGTAAATATTTTAATATATATATGTATGTTTATAGGCCTAATTAGGTTATTGTATAATTTTGAGATAATTTTGAATTTTAAGAAGACTTTAGTTTATTAACAAATTTGAAAGTCTATTTATATAAATAATTTTTTATATAAGTTAATATGTCAGGTCAAAATTTTCTAATAAGTTAGGTTGAATCTGAAATTTGATCTTATACAGGTTAACAAATCAAGCATAGGCTAACAATTTAAAAAGTAAGCTTAGTTTATTTAAGGTAAAGCTCAATTCAATCTAACCTATTTATACCCCTACAAATTGCATTGGACAATGTTACTTGTAAGGGAGGTTTAGTGCATTTTCAAAATCAAGAGAAAGGAAGTGTAATTAAGACAAAATTCAAAGGAAGTCAATATAATTTACCCTAATAATTATAAAATAATAATTATAACTAAATAATGACAATAAAATAGAAAATGATAATTAAAAATATTAATATAATAAATAATAAAAATAACATTAGTTAATAATAAAGTGAATAATTATAAATAAAAAATAAATATAATTATAAATGACAAAAATAAATTTTAATAATGTTAACAATTAGTAAGATAATAATAGTAAATAATAATAAGTATAATAATTATTTTAATAATAAAAAATTAATTAATTTTTTCTCAATGTATTAATTGTTAATGGAGGGAATTAAGAGAATTGGATTCTTTTTTTTTTGTTCGAATCAAATAAGGTAGGCAATCATAGGATATTTATTTTCTTTTTTCTTATTTCTCTTTATTAATTCCTTTCCTTTTTTTTCTTTAATTAAACCACATGGCCATTACATGGTGACTTGCCTTTGACTAGAATGTGATGTCCAACCAAAAATTAGAAATAAATTTCTTTTGGCCATAATGTTAAGATTTAAAGATATAAAGTGTGAATTCCTAATTTTAGAGAAAATCAACTTGATAAATCATGAAAAGAAAGAGGGATAATAATTATGAGAAGATACAAAATTTAAATGGGTTTCTCTTTTTGAATTATATAACTCAAATTCTATAATAAATATGAATACTATAATTAGATGGAAGTAAATTTTGTTGGTTAGCTGTTCTTAGTGCTAGGGTCTAGCTCTTTGATTGAATTATGCATGTGGTATATAAAAAGTAAGCCTACGAGGATTAAAGACATTATTAAAAGTTTTAGTTATTGAAAAATAATTTTAGCAAAAAAGATTTATTAAGAGATACTTATATTTTACTAAATTATTATATAATAATTAATATGTTTTATATTAAAAATCAACTTACTAATATCTATGTAAAAGATGGATACACCAAGAAGGGACGAATTAAAATTGTTAAGTATTCCTTGAGATATTGTTTACTTGTTCTCCAAAGATAAAGGCCATGAGGGCTTAATGAAGTTAAACATGAAAAAGGGTTTATAATAAAGTTAAGTAGAAACTTATTATTCATATTTTGGAATTATTTGGATTTCATCCAAACTTTGTTAGATTGATTGAGCAATGCCTTACAACAATGTCATTTGTGATGCTATTGTGTGTAAGTCTTATGCAATAGTTTGCTCCAATTAAAGGTTTGAGACAAGGTGATCCTTTATTGTTATACTTGCTCATTTTATGCTTTGAAGTGCTTTTTAAATTAATTTTTAAGATAAAAATGGATAATTTAATTAATAGAGTAAAATGATTCACAAGGAGTTTGAGATATCTTATCTAATGGTCATAAATGATGTTAAAGTATTTTTTATGCAAATATTGTAGACATTACTTAATGAATTGTATAAGCATTATTTGGGTCAAAAAGTGAAATTGCAAAAGTCAGGGGTGCTCTTCTATAAGAATGTTATAAAATTTATTTAATAAGGATTGTTAGAATTTTTTTTTTGAAAATAGGCTTGTAAAAAGTGATGTGAAGTACTTATGAATCCCATTATTTCTTATCAAGGATAAAACTATGGACTTTTAGTACTTGTTGAAAGCAATTCATAAAGGAAGAAGTGTCTCTAATGGGCTAGCTATTTTACCATGACATACTTTGTTCTTACAATAATTATTGATATATATTATGCACATGTTAAAAATCTATGTTAAAATATGGCATTTGGATGTGCTATATAGAAGTTTCTAATGGGTTTCAGTGATGAGAAACATTATTCTTTTAGTTTGAAAGCTTAAGGTAGTTATATCGAAGGCTTTAAAGGGTTGGGTTTTAGAATTTTCTAAATTATAACAAATCTCTTTTATAGTAAAGCTTACTTGGAAGGTAGAAATAGAAAATGAGGCAATATGAGTCAAATGTCTACGAGACAAATATCTTTAGAATATAGAGTTTTTAACTAGTGAGTTAAAGATAGAATCATGGGTATAGAAGGGCATTATGGAAAGGAGACAAATAATTAATAAATGTAAATGCTACATAATGAGTTTAAGGGAGGTTATACATGTTCTTTTAGACCTTTTGGTTCCTAATTGTATTGGTTTCAAACCTACACTTAAATATGGTGCAAGGCCTAATTATAAAAGAGTTTTAGAATTTATGGTTCTTAATCAAGATAATAGAATTTTGAATTAATATCATAATTACTTTACATTAAAGATGTAATTCAAATCAAAAGGCTATAAATTAAATAGGGTTTTGATGAATTGATTTAGGTTTATATAACACGGGAAGATTTACAAGTAAATCAATATATCAATCTCTCATAAAACATTTTAGAAGTAAAAACTTAACAAATATATGGAATCAATCGTAGATGCAAATATAAATCATCGTTATAAGGTAGCGTTATGCAAGTTTGCAAGTATGACTTTTCCTACTAAAGCTTGAATAGGTTCCTTGGCTAGTTTGAAGAATACATTATACCCTCTTCATTTTATAGTGCTAGAAATTAAGCTTTATATGCTTAAAGTTTGCCTTCATACTAGGGGTGTAAAATGAGTTGTAGACTTTATAAATAGCTAGGTACAGGGCAATTCGATCCTATTTTTTTTGCCTATTTTTATTGTTGGCTAAATGGGTGAGCCTGCATAGGCCACATGCCTTTATGTTTTTTTAACTTTTTTTTAATAATTTAGAAATTTTTTTAATTCAATCCAATTTTCAATTCAATGTACAATGATCTAATATAATTTTTTTTAAACTTACTTGAATAACTAATTACATAAATTAAAAAATCTAATAAGTTAATTATAATTTATAAAAAATAAATATTTTTTTAATTTAACTTAATCCAATATCCTTTTAAACATGCCTTTCTTGATATTTAAAGTTTGATCTTTGATTTCTATATGTGCATTTTTAATCGCTTAATTATTTTTAATTATTAAAAAATATAAAAAACATGAGCTACCTACAAGTCCTTGTATTCTTGCCTATATATACTCATTTTGAATGCAAGTTTATACAGGCAAGCCCATGTAGGCTTAAGCCCATACAAGCTCACCCTGTATAACCTACCCCACCCTAACTTATATGCCTATCTTATACGGGTGCGGTGTGGTTTTAACTATGGAACATTATAATTGAGGTCCTGCAATCCCAAACAATTCAAGAAAGGTAGGGTTGTTGGGCCATTTGTAATTAGGAAGTGCTAGTGATAAAAAGTTGCAACAATGCTTTAAGTGGTTCACGAAAATTCTATTTTGGGTGTTGATTAGGTGATCTAGCTAGTTAAATAATACATGAAAAAGGACAAAGACAAACTATTAGATTAATCATGAAAGGAAAAAACTTGGGTGCAAATTGTTTAACCCAATCATAATTAGGCTATTTAAAATGGTTGCTTCTTTATTACGAGGTTATTAGGCTTAAAGTTAACAATTGTTGACTTTATAAGCTTGCAACTATGGCTTTTGACCTAAAATAGTACTAGGAAAGTAGTTGAGATGTGGTATGTCAATTATGAATGTTCTTTTGCATTGCCAGCCAAACCTTAACCATTTAAACGGTATTAATGGAGTTTTATAACTTTTAAAAAAAATTCAAATAGAAAGTGATTGTATAATTGTAGTTGAAGTAGTGAATGACTACCCATGACAAGTGGGTCCATTATTTGAGATAATTAAGAATTAATTTTTCATTATTATAAATATCGCTATATTGTGACTCCCTAAAGAATACAACAAGGGAATTCATAAGACTACTAAATGAATGGGTAATCTTATAAGGATTAGCGTTGTGTGTCTTTCCCATATTTCTTATGTTTTTAATTATATATCCTTCAAGATAGTACGTTTCTTGCAAACTAGTTTAATAAATATTTGTCTTTCAAAAAATATTAATATTTAATTTTATATAAAATATAATATATATGTTTTGTTTAAAAGAAATAACAAATGACATCATTTATGTAATCACTGAAAACAAAATTTTACACCTCAACATAAAAAAATTGTATTAATTTTAGAGTAATATTACAGAGGGTTTCGCCTTTAAAAAGTAAAGTGTTTTTATAATTAGATTGTAATTAATGTATTAAAATTTATATTTTTAATTGAATAAAATGTAGGTAAAGTTCTTTAGGTGTTTGTCATAGAGTTCTCCATTTATATTATGACATATGTATTAATTGTTCTATTAATTTTATAAAAAATTCTTAAGAAATTTTATCTAAGTTTTGCTCTATTTAATTTTAATTCATTTATTTTAAAATTTAAAAAAAGCAATCTAATAATAAAACACTTAATTTTTTTAAATTTTTTAATAGATGGAACTCTTGTAGCATTATTTTGGTGTCGAATTCAATATTATGTTAGTTTTATAAGATAATAAATGACAAAAGTAAGGGTGTCAAATAAGTTACGATCCATTAATTAGTCTGTACTTATTATATAGGGTGCTAAATAGACTTTGCAAATCGAATTGGGCCAAAGCCTACTTAGGTTAGCTTATTGGGATTTGCATGTCAAGCAAACTTATTTTAGCCGGCTCAATTTACACTGCAAGATCATGAATTGGCTTATTTTACTTTAAAAAGGTAGTTAGTCACGAGGCTAGCTCATGATAAACATGGACTCAACTTGTTTACCCTATTTTTTATAGGCTTATTTTTAACATGCTTGGTCCATAAAAAACTCGCACAAGCTTATGAGCTTTGGATTTGTTAAACACCCCTAACTTGTTAAAGGTTTTGGTATATTTAAATCCTCTAAAAATTGAGTCCATTTTAAACATAAGTAATGTGAATTGGTTTATATTCATCTAGTCTGTGAACTCACAATTAAAGTTTGTGAACCAATTTGTATTCGTTACAAATTTTTACGAGTTTGTACCTCTTAAAATTGAATTCATTTTAAACATGAATAATATGAACCAGTTATGGACTGGCCTATTTAATATGCTTAGACAAAAGTGAACAAAATAAATTTATTAAGGAAAAAATTAGGTTGATACCGTTTATTGTTATTTATTGCAGTGAGGCACTCTAAATGTACTTTCTTTTATTTAAGTGCACTTGCAAACAACAATTTACCATAGTATCCATAAGACAAAACAACATACTTGAAGCGCGTCTTGAGGAAAAAAAAATATCGAAATAGAAATCTCTATTGTCATATATTAAAATTAGAGAATTTTTAATTTCATAAAAATAAAAAAATAAAAGATTAAAAACTTATAAAAATTAAAATTGAAGAATTTTTAACTTTATAAAAATTAAATTAATATAAAATTTTAATTATAAATAAAATTAATGAAAATTTAATTTTTAGGGATTGAAATAAATTTTTAGTTAAAATGAAAATATAAATAAATAAGAATTTAGAAGTACAGAACCTTTCATAAAATCACAAAAATAGTTTCTTTCTTTTACCTTTTTTTAAATTATCCTAAATGAATTATTATTATATTAAAAATTCAAACAATAATAAAGTTATCTTTTTGGGAAAAAAAGAAAACACAAATAGATACAAAAACCAATAACTAAAAAAAAAGAATTCATTTGTTTATTTATTTTGGATTTTTTTGTTAATATTACTGTTTGAAGACTAAATAGTAACATGCTTTTCTTTGATAGTTTGATTGTTTATGAGACTTGATTTATCCATTTATTTTAATTTTTGATTAATATTATTATTTGAAAATTAAACAATAATATGTTATAACATGCTCTTCTTTAAAAGTTTAGTTTTTAATGAAACTTGATATTTTCTATTATTTGAGATTTTTTATCGATTTATTATTTGGTTACAGTAACATCCAAACAGTAATATATATTTTTTAAGCAGTTTGGTTGTTAATGAGACTTAATTTATCCATTTATTTTAAAATTTTAATCGATATTACTATTTAGAGATGTTAATGTTTGAAGATGAAATAGTAACATATTCTTTTTAGTAACTTAGTTATTAATGAGACCTAATTTATCTATTTATTTTGAATTTTTAATCGATATTACTATTTGGTTATTTGGAGACTAAAAAGTAACATATTACTGTTTGAAAATGAAATAGTAACATGCTTTTTTTTTTAATAGTTTTGTTGTTAATGGGATTTGATTTTTTCTTTCATTTTAAATTTTTGCTCAATGTTATAGTCTGGAGACAAAACAATAACATGTTACTGTATAGAGATTAAATAATAACATATTTTTTAAGTAGTTTAGTTGTTAATGACATTTAATTTATTTATTTATTTTAGATTTTAATTGATTTATTGTTTAGAGATATTACTATCTGGAGATGAAATAATAACATACTCTTTTTTAGTAGTTTGGTTGTAATGAGATTTAATTTATTTATTTATTTTAGGTTTTAGTTGATGTTACTATTTGAAGACTAAAAAGTAACATATTACTGTTTGGAACTGAAACAATAACTTGCTCTTGTTTAACAGTTTAGTTGTTAATGAAACTTGATTTATCCTTTCATTTTAAATTTTTAGTTGATGTTATAGTTTGGAGACAAAATAATAACATGTTACTGTCTAAAGATTAAATAGTAATATATTTTTCTTTGATAATTTG
Source organism: Sindora glabra (assembly GCA_020226215.1). NCBI lineage: Eukaryota > Viridiplantae > Streptophyta > Magnoliopsida > Fabales > Fabaceae > Sindora > Sindora glabra. The sequence continues at coordinate 34,652,064 of CM035227.1, read as the reverse complement.
GTTGTTTATGAGATTTGATATTTTATATTATTTAAAATTTTTGATCGATATTACTATCCTAGACACCAAGCATAACATGTTACTGTATGGAGGCAAAATAGTAATATACTCTTTTTTGGAAGTTTGGTTATTAATGAGACTTGATATTTTCTATTATTTAGAATTTTTAGTCGATGTTACTGTCTGGAAACCAAATAGTAATATCCAGATAGTAATATACACTTCTTGAGTAGTTTGATTGTTAATGAAATCTAATTTATCTATTTATTTTAAGTTTTTAATTAATATTATTTTTTAAAAACTAAATAGTAATATGTTATTATTTTAAAACAAAATAATAACATGCTCTTCTTTGGCAATTTGGTTGCTAATAGGATTTGATTTATCCTTTTACTTTATATTTTTTATTGATGTTACTATTTTGAGATCAAATAGTAACATATTACTGTCTAAAGACGAAAGAATAATATGTTTTTCTTTAACAGTTTGGTTGTTAATAAGACTTGATATTTTATATTATTTGATATTTTTAGTCAATGTTATTATTTGATATATTCAAATAGTAATATGTTCTTCTTTATTAATTTGATTATTAATAAGACTTGAATTATTCTTTTATTTTAGGTTTTTGATCGATCTTATTGTTTGGTTCGCAAACAGTAACATATTATTTTTTTACAGTTTTGTTCTTAATGAGAATACATTTATTTAAATATTTTGAGTTTTTAATTGATATTACTATTTGGAGATAAAATAGTAACATATTCTTCTTTAACAATTTGATTATTAATGGTACTTGATTTATCATTTTATTTTGAGCTTTTAGTCAATGTTATTATTTGCAGATCAAAGAGTAACATGTTACTAAACATGTTACTATTTGGAAACTAAATAATAACATGTTCTTCTTTAACAATTTGATTATTTATGAGACTTAATATTTTATATTATTTAAAATTTTTTATTGATGTTATTATTTAATAATTTGATTGTTATAAGACTTGAATTATTCTTTTATTTTGAATTTTTAGTCAATGTCATTGTTTGGTTTGCAAACAATAACATGTTATTTTTTTTGCAGTTTTGTTCTTAATGAAAATACATTTGTTTGATTATTTTGGGTTTTTAATTGATATTACTGTTTGGAGATAAAATAGTAACATATTCTTCTTTAATAATTTGGTTATCAATGAGACTTGATTTATCATTTTATTTTGAGCTTTTAGTCAATGTTATTGTTTACAGATCAAAAAGTAACATGATACTAAACATGTTATTATTTGGAGATCAAATCAAATAGTAACATATTTTTCTTTAACAGTTTGATTATTTATGAGACTTAATATTTCATACTATTTGAAATATTTGATCAATGTTACTATTTGGTGTCTCCATGCAGTAACATAAATAGTAATGTGCTCTTTTTTAATAGTTTAGTTGTTAATTAAACTTGATTTATTCTTTTGTTTTAGATTTTTAGTTAATATTACTATTTGAAAACTAAACAGTAACATTTTACTATTTGATTTGCAAATAGTAGTATATTATTCTTTGATAGTTTTATTATTAAGAAAATTGTTATAACACTATTAGATACCAAAAGAATTAAGGAGTAAAAGTTTAATGTAAGATTTGAATGATTTTGAATTAAAAAAAATGAAGTCAAAGTTAGCAACATGACAAAAAATAAAGAAAAATTAAAAAAAATCATTAAAAATTGTAAGCACGTAAATTTTAAAAAATTATATGAAATTGACATATAATTTGCCCTAAGTAGATAATTGAGTGTAAAGTTTGAACTTAATTTACACATTTTTAGTTGAGTGGATCCCATTGAAATTAAATTTTCTTATTTTCTGTTGAAAGATCATAGAAAGATGAATGAAAATGAGTAGTCATATGTAAAAATTGGTTAACTAATCATGGAGTTATATTTTTCGAAAAATTTAATTTACGACCATATTTTCATGGTTAAAAAAAATATTTTAAAAATATAATAATAATTCATAAAATCAATACTTTTTTAAAATAAAAATCAGCGCTATCACTTATTTAAAAAGAAGTTTTTATTGAATTTATTAAAACCAAATTAAATTAAAATAAACAAATAAATAGCAAAATCAATTATAATATAGTCATAAGCTTGGTTAAGAAGAATACGCAGAATGACCTGATTCGTAACCTTATTTGACTAGCTCACCCGATTCTTTACTCGATCGACGGGAAACTTGGCCTTGACTACGAGTTCATTTCTTCGTTTTCTTCAGTGACGCCATTTTTGTGATTCTATCTGTACTTGTATAGAGCTTGCTCGGCGATACAGCAAAAATGCACGGCCGGCCTCGAAAAGCTTTGGATAGAGAAGATGCAGAAGCATTAGCTGCCAAAGCGGAAAAGCTTCGTTCTCTTCAATCTCAGTTCCTCGCTAATCACCAAAATCGCATGTGATTTTCTAGATATCCAAAAGCATTAATTTCGAACATTCTGAGCCTTTTTATCTTGTTGATTTGTTCCTAATTCGAAGTTCAAATTGAATTTAATCTTCTGCAGATATAGTAAGGAAGCTTTAGAGTTGAACGCGAAGCTTCTTGAGACGAATCCTGAATTGTACACTGCTTGGAATTACAGAAAGCTCGCTGTCGAACACTATCTATCTCAGTCTGAGTCTGATCCCGATGCCGTCAAATCCATGCTCGACGAAGAACTCAAAGTGGTGCGTTTTCACACTTACTGGATTAAAAGAATTAACGAATTTCTGATTTTGATTAGGCATTAATAGCCAGTTGGCGTTGATAGAATATTCTGTTTACTGATTCACTGTAATGAATTAAATCTAGTCTGTTTTCATTAAGTCTATATTAAGTTTCAGCAGCAGGTGGATACTATGTTTGCAAAATTCACATTTTCTTTAGGTGGAGAATGCATTGAAGAAGAATTTTAAGTCTTATGGGGCATGGCATCATCGAAAATGGATATTAAGCAAGGGACATTCATCTCTAGATAATGAATTGCGGCTTCTGCAACGTTTCCAGAAGGCTGATCCACGAAATTTTCATGCTTGGAACTACAGAAGGTCTTTTCATGTTTCTTTTTATCAACTTATACAATTTGAATGACCTTTTGGTAAGCTTTTGTCTCCTTTGGATCAATATCACTTTCAGGTTTGTTACTGCTCTGATGAAAAGATCAGATGAGGATGAGTTGAATTACACCCAGGAAGTGATTGGCGAAAATTTTAGCAATTACTCAGCGTGGCACAATCGTAGGTATGGCCATTTATAGTACTCATTTGATGTGGACATTTCAATCTTGCTTCTGCATATATATATATATATTAATAAAAACTTTTCAGTACTTTAAAATTTGGCACATCTCCATGTTTGTGAGTAAGGATGAAGTTTCAAAGATATCTTTCTATCATACATCTTGCTTACTCATTGCTGCTAACAAAAATGTTGGATGAGTGAATATTTCTAAATGCTTTTGATGAAAGCCTTGTGTATATGTCTAGTATCTAGCTTGAATATCACCAGCGGTTGATTCCCTTTGGCCAAAATAAAAGCAGGAGAGACACTGAGACTGCTCAGTTTGTGGGGAAGCTATGGTTGCTAACGTCTTAATTTTTGTGAAAAGTTATAAGCAGCAGATATATGGCTTGGACATCAAAGATTTTTGTATCTTTGAGTCTCCACTATATCTTTCAACTCCCAATTGGTGAAGCCATCAGACATTGGCACTTCCAGGAATCATTAAATGCTTAAGTTGTGAATAGTAAATGTTTCTTGTTGTGGCCCTATAGGATTTTACAGATCCTCTTCTATTCTGTTTTAATTAATAGTTTTTGTCCAACGGAGATGGAAAATGATGTGAGAATACAACCAGGAAACAATTTCATAGGTTATTAGATGGAATTTCTGCAGAAGCCTTGTTTAATTATTCATCTAGTGGAGTTAAAGTTTGATTTGTGGTGTGTTAAATTACTTATATAAATGATAATTGTGATGCCTCTTTTATTAAAAGTTCAGCAAGTTAATTACTGAACAAAACAACATTTTCTGTTGATTTTTGTCAAACATTAAGATCTTCCCTTAAATGTCACTACATCAAATGGAAAAAATATTTTAATTTTGTCAATAGATGCTGCTTTAATTGCTCAAAATAATTCTTGTAGAGGATTAACAGCTCATATTCATACATCGTTACATATGTTCTAAAGATGACTCCTTCAGATAGCCGTATCTGAATTGGAACTATCCAAACATAATTCACTTTGTTTCCAAATATCTCTAAATGAGAATCATATCTGTTCTCATTAAAATGTGAGTGAGATGGATTTTGACAGAGTGGGAATGTCCAAGTGACTATATGATAATACACTATCTTGGAGTAGAAACATTTCTCTATTGCAGAGAGCAGAAACCTTTTTGCATTGCAGTTCAAACAATGTTTATTTCTTGTTAAAAACTACAGAATTGTTGGACTCTCAATCTCTCTCTTTCAGTTTTTGTTGCATTTAATAAATTGTCATTCTTGATAACATGAATTGATGCATACACTTATTGTGAATTTTGCAGTATACTTTTGTCTAATTTGCTAAAAAGGAAGGACAAAGGATTCATTTCTAAGGAGGAAGCCATAGTTGAGGAGTATAAACTTGTCTTGAATGCTCTTTATACTGACCAGGATGATCAGAGTGGGTGGTTCTACCACCTTTGGCTTATCAATCAAACATTAACTGATGCACCCCTCCTTCTTTCATCTTGGCCTTCCCATGGATCTAATATCACTCTACAGGGAAGCCAGTGCCTGCATGGTTGTGGTGTGTCTCTGTTAAATAGCATGCAATCAGACACAGGAACACTTCCAGTTATTCTTCATTTCAATCAAGCTGTTGAAGGCATCAACTCATCAACAGTAGCTGTTGAATCTGAGCTTGATATAAATGGGGGTCTAGTTTGGAAACCACTTTCAACATACAACTCAAGGGCTGCAAGAGTTTGGGTTGCATATCTAAGTCTTGGAAAAATAGAGTTTCAACATTCAAAAGCCTACCCTGTAGATATCCGCATTGGACGTTCTCAGGGTATTGTATCCTCAAGTGGCGATCAGTATAGCCTTCCTTCCCAAATTACCTTTAATTTGTCTGTCCAGAGTTTTCATACAGAACCTGATAAGACAACGGTTAAAAAGAGAATTTCATGGGAGGACGAGAACTTTCAAAGATTTGAAGATTCTAGGGAATTAGAATCTATTCTTCCTGTTGATCAATTAAGTACTCAGGCTGACCATATTTCATCAACTTCCCATTGGCGTGTAGAGACTATTGCTAAAGAAATAGAGGTTATCCGGGAGTTCTTGTCTCTGATTGACTGGTGAGTTTGATATATTAAATCGACTTAAACTATGGTCTCAAATTCCATCCTGAATGTTCTTTCCTCCTTTGCTTTTTTTTTTCTTTTCTTTTTTTCATTAGATGATATGTTTTGTTGCATTTTGTAGTAAAATTGGGAAGCTTGCACTAGCTAGATTGTTGACTGCTCATGATTCAATATCTTCTTTTCATGCTAAGCGTATGGTTCATGTTGAAGAAATTCTTAAACTTTACACCGATCTTATGAAATTGGATCCAATGCATTATATGTACTACAAGGATGCACATAGCCAGATATTGCTGCAGCAGGTAATATATTCTGTTTTTCAGTATTGAAATTCTGGAAAACCATGGTTCCATATCCTTGATGTTAATAAAGATGTAAGATGTACATGTAAATTTCAATCTATATATCAACATATGATAGTCAGCTAAATAACCGGACCTTTGATTTTTCTGTCCTCATTACAAGTTTGAATGTATTATGCCAATTTAATTTCTCAGATGGTTATATCTTGTGTGCTCATTCATAATATCTTCCATATGCTTATTTTCTATTGGGCAGTCAACAATTTTCCTTTTCCCTTAAAATTGTATGAAACTGTTAAACTTTGATGAGGTCAACTAGGTTCCTATATTGATAATAAAAGTGTTAATGCAAATTTGTATTACCACGGTTTGTGATGAAACTAGCTGCTGTGGAATTGTTATCCTTTATCAGGAAGTTCTGTAAAATTCTTGAACATCTTTCAAGAAATGTCAAAATGGCCAACAGAAGAATGCCAGTTTTTCTCAAAGATGAACGGTTTTTAATTCATGATTTATTGATTCTGCAGATAGCTTCAACTAGGGAGTCTGTACTGCCATACTGTCACTACTACAGAGATCCGACAGGGACTATGATTGGTTATGTCTGTTTACAACTACAAAATCTATCACTGTCACGGATAGCATCCATTGAGAACTTATTGTGGATCCAAATGCTAGACCTCAGCCACAATGAATTACGATCAATTGAAGGTACACTCATGTTCTGAAAACCCTGTATCCAAAAAATTTGCGTGAACTTTCTTTTTAGACATCTTGATGTGAAATTGTTGGATCTTTCCCAAATCAGATGCAATCAAAGTAAAAAAAAGAATGATATTCCCGCCATGCTTCAGAAAAGAGGAAGAATTGGAAGTAATAAGAGATATATTTGACGCCACAAAGGTTGAATATCCTTTGATAAGTCTTCAAGTTCATACAAGAACCTAGAGAGGAAACCCTCATAAGCAATCAGCTTTTTCTCAAAATATCTGAAATTTTCTAGAATAAGGAACAAGCCTCCTTATTAACTTTCTAAAACCCTAATTGACAAATGGGCTCAAATAAAGCCCAAAATAGGTCCAAAATACTCTAAAGTGATGCAGCACAAAATAATTACAAATTAAGAGCCCAAGTGCTATAATAAAGCCCAAACCACCAAATAATAGAAAATAAGATGAGGTGGCGCCAACTAGGACAATGGCTGATGTGGCAATGATGTGGCACCATCTCCAAAATGATGTGGCAGTGACATGGATTGTGGCTGATGTGGCGGTGATGTGGCTCCACCTTTGATCATGTGGCAATGACATGGATTGTGACAGTGATGTGGCTCCACCTTCTTGATGATGTGGCACCAATTTGATGATGATGTGGCACAATTCAAATGTACTTGATTAAGCTCTCCTCCTATCTTGCTTCCTTATGATTGACTCCCTTTAAATTCACATCACATCTTGTTTCTCATATACTTCTAGCATATTTCCATCAAACTTGCTTTATTTACATTAACAGTTTATAATTAAAATTTAAATCAAGTAAATTGTTTTTAGCTAGAAAAACTATTCAGTTTAGGCTAGACCCTGGCTGTTTTATGGTGTACATGGTTGGACTAGAATGCTAGAATTTTTGAATAGCAATGTTGGCTTTTTTTCTTGGTATGAGACAAGATTATGTTTGCTGTTTAGCTTTAAGATCATGGTCTCTTCCCTGGGATTAGTTGAACTGAATTTGAAAGAGATTGGGAATCTGTCTTAAAACATTGATTAGATGGTTTCTTTAGTTTTATTTTCCAGTAGTTTTTAGCCCTTTTAGTTTTTAATCTTTTCTTTTGAGGATTACTTATCCTCTTGTCATCTGCTCTTTTTACTTCATTTAATAATATATTCTCTCTCCTCTCTGGCTATATATCTATATATCTATATCTATATATATCACCATTTTAAATCTTTTGAAATAGTACGATGAAGAGAATATTTGAGTAGTTTTACAAAAATATTAATTGATTAGCAATTTGAATTAACTTTCATTATTCTCTTTCTTCTCTATAACTATCTTCACTAATTCTCTCTCATCTTCAGATCACACAGAACCTCTTACTTGTGTTATTATTATTATTTTTTAAATTTGGTGTTTAAATTTTTAATGGATGTTGTTAATTTTGCATCACTATTATTCATCTTTATTGATTTTTTCTTCTTGTTTCGTTAAATGTGTAATTTACACAATTTCCACCCTTAATATAATATAAGTTGTAAAGTTATTAATTTCTTTTAAACTAATACCAGAACAAAAGGAGATGAAAATGTAGAATATATAAAAAAACTAAGAATGATTGTAGTTTAAAATCTTATTTCAATAATCCTGTATTCCCAAATATTTTGTAACAGTTTCTTTGTCCTACATATGGTATAACAAAAATGGACATCAAGTAGTTATTGACAATTATGAGATAATTATACTCTCTATCTCGTTAATTAATTAGGGTTTTGTTAATTACTAGAATAGCCACTAGTATGAGTAGTTTTAAAGGATAAGATTATATATTTTTTGTCCAAATGAAAATGTGGGGGTTGCTAATCTCCACATAAAGGTGTAGAGGTTAGCAACTCTCTCTCTCACTCTCTTGTATATATAAAGGATGGTAAGAGAAAGAATTAATGCAAGATATCATCCAGGCTATCAAAGTCTTTCAAGAGGCTGAAAACTTGATTCTGTATTAAGTGCTTTCTTTCATGTTTTAAAGTGGGAAACTATCTTACTGGAATCTCTTGACAGGATTGGAGCCCTTGCAACTTCTTTCTTGCTTAAATTTGAGTCACAATAAACTCAGCAGTTTTGCTGCTCTGGGACCTCTCAGACTGCTCAAGTCACTGAAAGTGCTGAATATCTCATACAATGAGATAGGTTCACACTCCATTGATCCAACAAGATACCTATCCTCTTCTCCTTTGACTCATACCGAAGAATTTGCTTGGGACCATTCTGAAATCCTTACTAGTGGCATCACTGCTACATATTTTTGGGAAGCTTTCCTGATATTTAAGAGTCTGACTTTAACCCAGTTAGATATAGCAGAAAATGCAATTGCCGATGCAAACTTCAGGTCATTCATTATCAAAGTCATGCCTACACTCAAGTGGCTGGATGGTGGAGAATTACCATAACCTATATCTGGCTTTTATGCATGCAGTTTTTTTTCTTGTACAATGTGATTTATACCATTTCCACCAAAATAATATGCGCATTTACTGTACTTAGTCTTAATGCTGGACAATTTTTAACCATTTCATTTTTAGCATATTCTGTCATCTGGTGCTAGTACCTACAAAATGACTTCTTTTTTCATTGTCCACTCAAGCTTGAATGGTATCAAATCAGTCTGTGTGTGATAACTAACACAATCTTTTCTGTTCAAATGTCATTCTGTTTGCCTTAGCCTGCTAGTTAAGTTCAGATTTGGTTATACATTCCCTTAAAAGATCTTTGGTGGGCGAACATAATGGATAGTGTTAAGGTTTCTTTTGCTTATGGCATTTAAGATTGAATTTTGCAGGTGTGCAGGAAGAGCATTTCCAAAGTCAAGACAGGGACATAAGTTACAAAATTGAGTCTTTGAATTTGAAACTCACAGCACTGTGCATTCATGTTTCTGTCTTCTCCTCCAAGATAAGATAAAATACCTTCGATTTTTGACATTGCATTCATACAGATTGTTAAGGACTTATGTCATGATGTGAGTTCGGACATATTCAGACAAGCAACCAGTAAATTATTCCTTAGGGGAGAACACTCCAAAGCTTCTTGGTAGTGTTTGCTGGGTTGGGATCCTCTCCCATAATGGGAGTTTCCATTCACAAAATCCTTACCCTTTATTTGTTTAATAAATTTGCACCCTTCATCACTAAACACTTTAAACACAAATATGCCAAAACAATTTTTGTTTTTGGTCAGATCTTTTTAACTCTTCGTTCTTTAGCAAGTGGCCAAAAAAATATTCTTTTTCCTGCCAAACGTCCCTTCCATGGCACCTGAGACAACACCAATGGAGAATATTCTTGTCCATTTCTTCACCATCCCTCGTTTGAACTCAGGAAAATAGAGAGAATCAGTGAGCTTTGGCATCAATGTAAGCATATAATTCACAGGAATACCCACTGTAGAAAGGATCCATTAACATGAAGTTTCATTGAGGATTCTGTTGTTAGAAGCGAATTCACCCTGTTGTTGATCTTGCCATTAATTTGGATGATGAACTTGATCCTTTTTCTATACTTAGTGAAATAATGAGATGGGTCTATTCTGAAAGATATGACGATTAGAATTCCAGTTGGTGCTTCCATCACAACCATAGCCAATGTTTTTAATTGTGGGGGGTGGGGGATGGGGGAGGAAGAAAATGTTTGAGAGGAAAAGTTGGGGGGAAAAACAATGAAATGATGTGTTTAGTTATAGAGGGTGTTTGATAAAGAACTTTTTGAAGAACTTTTAGCTGATTTGATAGTATTTAGTTGTTTGATCCAGTCAATCAGTTAATTTAACTATTTGACAAACAACTTATTCAATTAGTTAATTGACCCTCAATTAGCTAATTTGAAAAAGTTAGCAAACCTAATATTTACAATTAACTTATATTGATAATGGACTTGTAAAAATACAAAATTATTTTTAAATAGTATGTATTTTTATTTATGTCCTTATTGAAAAAGATCAAATAAATTTATTAAATAATAATTATTAATTTCTATAAAATATTTATGAAATATAATTTATTTTTAAGAAATATAATAATTTATTTTTTTAAAAATATAATAATTTAAGAAATATAATAAATCTTTAATTATATTTTAAATTTATTATATTTTAAACAAGTATGACTTAAAAAATTATTTAAAAATAAATTATTATATTTTTTAAACATAAATCATATAATAAATATAAAATATTATTAAATTAAAAAATACTTAAATAAATCATAAAATATATACGTGTTTTTATATGTCATTTTACATATAAATAATTAATAGGAAATAATTAATTTTACCAAATATTTTTACTCAACAGTTAATGTTATCAGTTGATTAAATTATTAATACAATTAGTTATTAATTAATAATTAATTGAATCAGTTAACGACTAATTAAATTAATTAATTGTTAAATAAGATCATAAAAGATGGAAATTCATTTAGAAAGCGAGAGCGGGGATTTTGTAGATGGGAGTTCCTACAGTGGAGGAGAATCTCATTCATTTTTTTTTATTATTATCTTTTTTTACAGATGCATTCCTGCCTCATAGATGAAAGCATTACAATGGTCAAATTGAAGACTTTCTTGTCAATTTTTAAATGAGGATATGTTAGCTTTTAGGCGAATTCTTCGTACCATAACATAGAAGTGTGGTATCAATAGCACCAAATTTTAACCGTCAGATTTGAAAACATTGGACAATGCAACTTTTTTAGAAGTGTTCAACAGATGTCTTAGGTGTCAAGAGCACACATGCGTTAGTCCTCTCTCTTCCTTTTTTCGTTGACTTATTGAGAATTCATTCATAACATGCGGACTTCATCTAAAACAAACAGTCGCCATAATCATATTTATCTCAACAGTATAGATTAGTATAGATATCCTCTTGTCATTAACATATTGTTAGCGTAGATATCCATGGCACATCTCTAAAGAGGTCTTTGTCTATTTGTTACCTGTGGTTGTCTCCAGCTACGAAGTGATCCTCTGGAAAGATATCATTACAAGTTCTGAATTAGAAAACTTTACTTTTCGTCCTCATTAAACTATATAACCGGGTTAGAGTATTCTTACGTTCCATTGAAAAAGTAATATAACTGAAAGTTTGCCCTCACGTATTTGATACTATACCAGCCCTTTGAATTGTATATTGCATGAGTTGATCAAAATCGACGGGTGAGAATGGGCATTGGGAATGAGAAGGATATCTTGTCTCAACTTTTGACCCCAATGAAGTCACTAATTCCAGAATGGCTTCTGAACGATAATGGATTTTGCGTGGCCAAAATGTTTTACATGGGAGTTGGAACCAAACATTATAATATAAGGAAGAAAAAGAAAAATGGTCGTTGACCTCCCATGGGCCTGATCGCACCCTTAAGTCTAATTGTTTTAATGGGAAGTATTATCCATGAAAAAATTGTAATTGCTCTGATTAGTTGAAGTTTTTTGCATGTAACGGATAAGTAAGTAAAATTTTTTGCATTCTTAATTTTGTTATGACTTTAAGGACATATGAATAAAATATTATTCCTACAAAATATTTTTCAACATCACCTCACCTGAGACTAGACTTAATTATATTTATACTCTTTTTATTTTGAGAAATATATATTTATTTCCCTTATTATTTTTTTGAGTGCAAGTCAATGTATATTTATAACAAATAAAATAAATGTTAGTCTAATTACACTTGATTTCAAAGGAAATAAGTGCAATTTACCAAAAAAAATATTATGATAATCTAATACATTTTAAACACTGGATTGTAAATTTGGTCTTTGAATATACAACGTATAATCCAAGGGGTAAGTTGTTGACTTCCGTAGATTAATAGAAAAGTATTATGCCACAGCACAGACGTATTGGCCTCTAGTTCATGTTTACATATCTTATGAAATTGCATATTCCCACTACAATTCCTGTTACACATGGTCCGTCCTGATAAACTCCATGCAGAGTATATGATAAAATACAATATAAATAGAATTAACCGCAACCAAGTAGTATTACCAAGTCAACAGAAACAGTAAACACCAATTAACACGCGAGTAAATAAGATTAAAACATATGCGAAACCTCGACGACAGACACACGAAACTAAGCAGAACCTAGGGGGACCAACAGTAAGATTCCTTATTCCCCCCACAAAACACCAAGACACCATGCATAAACAACCGTAACATTACATAGAGATAGCAGACGAAACAATTGCACAAAATATGGCGACAGCAGAAGGAACAATACTGGAAACTATTGTCCACGCCCTCCTGTTACAAATCAACAATAGACTTCCTCCAGCACATCACTGTCATACAGATCCTTCAGAACCAATGCAACCTCATTCACTCGCTTTTCCACAAAAGAATTCTAGAGCATTAAGCAAAACCGTTTGAGATCCCCCATGCTGAACAGCTACTGCCAGGTAACCCTTCTTTTTTGCTGCCACTTTGCCAACACCCTGAGAAAGAGCTGACTAGAACCAAAAAAGATTTAAGCTGACTAGATGAAGATCCCTTCTTCAAATGTTGTGTGATTTCCTCCCATGAGTATCAACAGCAGCACCACTGTCATTCACTTTAACCTCATGTTTCACTTCATTCAGTAGCGAGCATAACCATATCAGCAGTAACTGCTCCGGAATGCGTTGTCTGGCAGCCTCCAATGAAGTATATGTCTGCCATTGTACATCATCGTCCTCATCAAAACCATTGTTCTTCTTCTTTGATGATGCCTTAAAAGGTCCATCCTCTGGGTCAGCTTTTTACCTTCCTTTTCAAGCTGCTTCTTTTCCTCATCAGCAAAAAATCCGTCACCTTCTTCCCTCATCCCGGCGTTTAAATAAACCTTCCAAAAAAGTGTATTGCAACGTCCACCTTTGTGAACATCTTCCTTTTCTCCTTCCTGTGAATCAAACGCAGGTTTGGAGACTTGCTTTTGATGTTTCCTTTGATGACCTATTATGATATCATGCAACATAACATTGTTCAGTGTCAGTAGAGCTTTTACAGGTAACTACTTCAAAAAATGAAGCAAGTTTTGGTTTTTTGCATACCTTTGGGAACAAAAAGGGTTGTCAAAATTAGGAACTGGTCTTTCATGGTAGCCATTTACCTTCGCAGCTGTTTTAGTGCCTTTTTTTCTTCCATTCTGTCTTTCTTCCATTTCCCTCTGAACTTCCTCCTCATGTCTCACTAGACTCTCCGATTGGACTGGTTTTGTGCATTGCTTAGGTTCAGGCTTTGGTGGAAATATATCATACACAATTTTAAAAAGAGTTGTTGAATTCCGTTAACACCAAACAAGTTTTAATATGCCTTGGGAATCTAAGTGACTGACTGGTCTAAGTGATATCAGAAGAATTACTGAGGTTACTCTAATATACCTTAGAAGACACTTGAGTGGAAGCTATTGAAGCTGACCTCTGATGAACCCTACCCATAGTTTCCAGATGAAGTTCCTGAGCAAAATGAAACTATTCATCCACAATATCATATTACAAAGAAACATATGTTCCTTCAATGTGGTTACCTTAAATTCTGGAAGCTTGGGTGTACTTCTCGGTACTGGAGGTAGTGTTGGAGTTTGGAGAATCTTTAAAGGGAAAAATGAAAAATTAGGTAGAGAAGGGGCCAGCAATCAATGGAGAGAGAGAGAGAGAGAGAGAGAGAGAGAGAACTTGAAATAAAAGTAGCTTCTTATTTAGTGGATGAGCCTTGAATTTTGGCATTTTAGCCATCTTCTCTTCCTTAGGCTCGGCAATGCTCTTCACTTTGACTAGGTGAACCCGCTGAGTTGTCTCAAATTCATGTTCCTTCGGCCTGGTCAATGTGAGTTTTGGCTTCATCTGGATCATGGGAGCAGCATCACTCTGAATAATAAGTCAAAAGTATTGGGGGGAAAAACCCACACAATGAACCCTTTTAAAGAAGAGAATAATGAAGTCTATGGCTTAAATAAAAAAATTCTAGTAGCCAACACATTGCTGGCAGCCTAAGCACATTAGAAGCCTGAAGGAATTTGATAAGAATTTGATGGATAAAACAAACCTTTCTGTGTTTTACTTATATTTGAAGATATGTTGGCATTCCTGGTGTTTGAACAGTTTTGACATGTGAGACAAACTTTGAGGCTTGACGATAAGATTTATAATTTCGCCATTCTTGACGATTAAAAAAAAAATGAAGAAACTATTTTCAAGCAGAGGACGAGTGTTGCATGCCTGTCTTGTCCTTCCTCCTAATTTCTGCCTCTTGATAGCTTGGTTCTCTTGGACTAAGTGGGAAGTCCCAGCAATTCTCTTCATTGTTGATGATTGTATTTTAGTTTTCAACTTCTTGAAGTATATGAAGCATTTTCATTCTCAATGTCTTCATTGCCCTATTTATGGATACAGTTTAGACTGATTAAAATAAGAATGGACATTTTCTAATTATCCAGAGCAATCATCATTAAATACTATGAAAGATGATTAAAGTAAGAGTGGACATTACGGGTCAATCATCATTAAATATTAAGTTTCATTTTCTAATCATCCAGAGCAATCATCATTAAAGTAAGAATGGACATTACAAGTCAATGATCTTTTTCTCATTTACAGCAGATTTTGCCTATGATTTTTACTGTGAATTTGGATTGATTATTAAGTTATATTAGATTTTAAATATTTCTCAGCAAGGAAGGAAAATTTTAATTTCTGTCAAGGTATGTTTGGGTTGAATATAATTACTTTAAAATTTTCTTATAATTATTAGTTTAGAATTTTTTGTAGGTCAATTATTAGATATTATAAAAGATGATTTGTTGACACATGGGAGAAATTTTCTTATATATTCTTTTCATAGTACATCTACCATCCAATTCTTGTTTTATACATTTGTGGAATTTTTTTTCTTTTTTGGGTTTGAGCCACCTAATATCTGACAAGTTTCATTGACCTACTAATTAATCCAAATTCGGGTTAGATCAAACTCAATATGGAGGGAAGCTCTCCCAACGTTATCTATTCTATCCACAATGCTCAACTTGAGACCTTACTTGAGTTATACCGAACTCTTCATTACTTAGACTAATTATCGTTGGTTTTGTGAAAAATTTTTAAATTCTACTATACTATTGTATTTCGATAAATTAAAAAATTGCTCCCTTAATTTTAAGGACCATAATTGTTGATTTGTTTAGATACAATAAAGAGTTGCACTGAAATCTTAGTGATATAGTACAATTAGAAATTATCATTATCCTTTTTAAATTTTTTCAAATGTAATTTAAATTCAAAACATTTATGTGTATTAATAAAAGAGATTTTTTTTGGGACAAAATAAAAAAATATTTATAATTTCACTATAAAAAATGTTTAGGGATTAAATATTCTTTTCTATCTCCATTTAAGGTAAATATTATAAGGATTAAAAAGTGCGATAAATGATAAAAATATTACTAAAATAAATAGTCATAATTTACTAATTTTGTCCTCTTTTAAAAGTTAATTGACTTTTAAAATTTGAAAAAAAGAGAGTTAAATTTAGTTTTGATTTCGGAAAACATCAAGTAAATATGAAGAAAATAGGAAAAACCCTCAAATAATGACTTACTTCTATTCTTTGTTTTTACTTTAACTTTATATGGTATCTATAGAATGTGAGTTGGAATGGTTGGACTCCATTTTTTTTTCCCACAAATGCTTATATTAAAATATTATGCAATTAAAATAAATATGAATAGTTATATAATAGTGCATTCAATTGTAGTTAAAAATCATTTATCACTAGTTAAGCCAATTTTTAAAAAGTTTGAAACTTCCAACAACCTTATTTCTTATTGGTTGATTTCTCTTACATTTCCCCTCATTTTCTATGTTTCACCATAGTTAGTTGGCCTCTCTCTCTTTCTCCCTCATCCATTTTCCTTCATTCTCTAAGTTTTACATATAGATTGATTTCAAACTTCATCCATTTCAATTTGTATGTATTTATAATTTCATTCTTATCTCTCCCTTAATTTGTTCTCAAGTAAAGTGAATTATTTTAATACAAAGTGTTTTAAGGTATGATCCTCTATTTTGTATATATAGATTGGCACTTTTATGAAGTCGCTTCACAACCTTTTACTTGTATAAGGGAGTTCTTCCATAGCTATTAAAATAAGTTTTAAAAAAAGTTATAATCTCAAGAGATGATGCATTTTCATTTTTTTGATGCTATAATGAAACATAAGTTTGTTAATTAGAAGTTTTGAAATTTTCTAACAAAATAAAGGATTGCACATTAAAAATAATACACTTTTAATTTGTATTTTTCAAAGAATTTTTCAAACAATTGTTTTTATTTCTTTATTTCAAATCTTGCATATTTTGGGAGATAACTTTCTTTCCAAATACAATCTTTTTTTTTAATATCTTAATTGAAAGTTTTTGCCTTCTTATATATTGAAACAAGTAATGTTATGTGTATAAAAAATATAATGCAAAATTAGATTCTGAATAGAAACTAAGGAATGTTATCAAATATAAAATAATAAGGCAAATATGTAAAATTCAATTTAATGAATATAAACCCATTTTTGGTACTTAGAGTATTTTCCTTTAAAAATACATTAGTTTAATTCATTTCATCCTTTTTGTTTTTAAATTCTCGGTTAGCAATTTACTTAGATAAACTTATAGAAGTATACTTTTCAAAGTTTTCAGAGTAATTTAGATTATAGCAATAGTATGAGAAATTTTATTTTTTAAGAAATAAAAAATATGTGAGTTATTTGATTAATTATTATTTAACAATTAGGAAAATTTGACTGCCAAGGAAATTCTACTATAAAGTATGAGAAGTTATTTATGTAGTTCCTTCTAGATAAGTTTTTCCTTTTGTATTCTTTATGAGACAAAATTATTTTTATTAAATTTAATTAATGACAACTAAAATTTATTAATTTATATTATAATAATAGTGAAGATATAATAGTAATTTTATTAATACTTTTCAATAAGTTCAAAATTAAACTAAATAAAATATAAAAAATTATTTCTTTGAGCATTTCTTGAAAAATTTACATAGGAAGTTATTTTTTGAGAAGTTCAATCTCCTGGGAGAATTTACTTCTCATATGAACCAATTACTCTTTAAAACTATAATATCCATTGATAAAAAAACATGAAAGTAGATTTTTTTTTAAATCATATCCTTTTCAAATATACACTATATAAATCAATGCTCGAAGTTGCACATCCTATTAGATACCTATATCATTTTCTTTAATTTTTTAGAATAAAATAATAGAAAGACTCGAGAGAGATGAATTAGGTAGTAATTTTTTTAATGATATCCTCTTTCAATACATATCATATAAATTAATGCTCTAAATTGCATATTTTATTAAATGCTCATGTCATTTTTGCAAAATAAAACGACTGAGAAACAATAGGAAAGAAAGTGATAAATTCAATAAAAACTTATATAACAATGGAAAGAAAAAGAGAGATGAATTAGATAAATTTTCTTTGATGATATACTCTTTAAATATATATTATACAAATTGGTATTCTAAGTTGCACCTCTTGTTAGATACACGTGTCATTTTGGCTAATTTTTAAGGAAATATATATTTTTAAATAAAATAATGAAGAAATATAGGAAAAAGAAAGATAAATTAGATAAAAAAATATAACAATCAAAAGAGAGAGAGAAATTAGACTAGATTGCATTGCTCAAATTCAAAATTTTTTAAGATGTGATCATCTATTTCATATATAAATTGACACTTTTATGAAATCATTCCATAAGTTTTTACTTGCTTAAGGGAATTCTTCTATAACCATAAAAACTGGTTTAAAAAAATTATGATATCAAGAGATAATGCATTTTTTTATGCTATAATGAAAATTAAAAAGATTAATTGAAAGGTTTAAAATTTTCTGATGAAATAGAAGATTACATGTTGACAATAATGCACTTTCAATCTGTATTTTTTAAATGATTTTCTAACAATACCTTCTATATCTTTATTGTTTTGTGATATAACTTACTTTTCTAAATACATTTTTTTTTATTTTTTGATACCTTAATTAAAGGTTTTACCTTTTTTATTTTGAAATACATTAATTTGGCTCATTTTTTTTGTCATTCTTGAAACCCATCAATAAAATCGTCATGAAATAAATCAATAGAAACTAATTGGTACTATTAACTAGAATTTTTAATTTCTTTTAAAAAAATGCTTCAAGTACTTGAAAAGTATGTGCAAAAGGATTAATGTTGATAATCGATGATATATCAAATATTATTCTTACAAAGGAGCACTTTCAAAAAGGCTAATATGTATAAAACAATATTAAAGTTAAACCAAATTCAAATTAAAGATATTTTTATTAATAACTTAGTTCATTTATTTATTAGAAAATAATAAATATGTTTCACTTTCCCTTTTAGATATAATTATATTCGTAATTAAAAATAATAAATATAAGGTTAATAAATGAATTATTTTAAATTGATAATATTTTTTTAGATTAAACATAACATTTAGTTCCCATTTATAAATATAATGACTATTATATCCTTTAAATTTTAATAACTAATATTACCAATTCTTTATTTTTTACTTTTATTATACTTATTTATCTATCTATTTACTTGTAATGTTAAAATAAATAAAAAAATATTAAAATTTATTATTAAATCTCACCTTGATAATACAAAGTATATACTTATTTTTTTATTACATTTTTTCTTTTCTCTATCTATCTTCATCTTGCAAATAAATGGATAGATGAATAATAAACAAGGAATCAATGGTATTAATTATGGAATCTAATAAATATAATAATAGATACTTGTATAAATGAAGGATTAATTATTATATTTATTCTATTTTTTAAATAATAGTGGTAGACTGGTAGTTGAATAATTTATTAATATTTTATTTGAAATATATAGATTTACTATTAAATTCTTTAATTTGTACTCAGTGTTCTAATTATAATTTTAACATTCTATTATTATTTTTCCCATTAAAACAATAGAAAAAAGTTATATTTTATGGATTTCGATCATTTCAATTTCCGGTTCATTGAAACGAGCAGAAAGAAATCATTTTACATCTTATATTCTTTCTTACCTCTTTTCATTCATTTTAATTTTCCTTCCTTCTTATTTTCAATTCTACTAAACAAAGCCTTATTCTCTCTCATTGCTTTCCTCCCTTTTCCTTTTCTAACTCTTAAATATATTATAAAAGAAAATTAAATAAATATAATAAATTATAATTATTTAAATATATTATAATATTTTTTACATTTTTAAAAATATTTTATGGAAATGTTCAATTTTCATATTTACTTCAAAATTAAAGAAAATATTTCTAGAAATAATTTCAAGCAAATATTTCCTAAAATATTCTCATAAAGGATGTTGGTATCCTTCAATCTTATGTCATGCAAAAAAAAAATTAATGATACAAAATGATTATTTTGTCTACTATTTCAAATTTTACCATCTTATTTCACCATTACCTATTACCGTTGATTATTATCTATTGCCACCCATTGCTATTGACTAACGCCTACTATCACTTGTTGCTATTAATCAACACCTTTCATCATCAGTTATTGCTAATCATTATCTTCCATTATTGATTTCTATCTGCCGCTACTTACAAATGTTAACCATTAGCTACCATAATTAATCACCATTTGTTCTTATCTAAGTGTTAACTATCACTTATTGTGTTGATCATCACTTGTCATTGTGCACTACCAATTATCACTGGCTATAACTTATTGCTATTTACTGCCTATCAATATTTATTATTATTAATAATTGTTTGTCACTATTGATTATCACTTGCCACTATAATATGACTAATCACTTAATTATTAAAAGGATATATTTTATAATCTAATAATAGTTTTAAAAATATGTAAATTAATTAAAATATATCAAATATGGTAATATGATATTTTTGAGAATTACATTCCTAAAAATAATATAATTTCCAAAATATATGATTACATGATCCAAATGCTACATTAAAGGAAAACCTACAATAATCAATCTTTAGAAAAAATTAATCTAATAAATAATAATTAAAATTTAAAATATTATTAAGTAAACAAATAATTCAATAAATTACAAAATATACTTATATCTTAATATATTATTTTATATAAAAATAAGTAATAATAAATAATTAATTTTATTAAATATTTTTTGAATCAACTAACATTTTTAACTATAAATCAATCACCAATGCAAAATCAATTAGTTGCTAAAGCGTTTTTATGAAAATTTTTATAACTTTCGGGTTCATCACGGTAAAAATTCACAATGTGCAATTTGAAAATTTGGAATGGAGTTATGTTTGAGATAAAAAAAATAAAAACAAAGCATAAATACAAATTTGTTTCCTCAAAAATATAGGTGATATTTGGTAAATGACTTTCAGATTAGCTTTTGGCTGATTGATTAGATTTGGCTGGTTGATAATTGAATAAGTTATTTAGTAACTAGCTTTTTGAAATAATTGGTGGCTGTGAATCAGTCGAATTTCAAATCGCTATTGCATGCAGCATTTTCAAACAGCTGTTGTGTATAAAATTTTCAAATGATCGAAATATCCTTAATAATTTTTCATATTTCCTGATTTATCCTCATTAAGAAAATCATCAGCTCGCCCTACTCTTTTTGTCTTCTTTTCTTTTCTTTTCGTTTGTTTTTAGGGTTTGCAGACATCTCTAGAGTAACTGTCACAGTCGTCAAATTGAAAGAGAAGTCGAACCTGAGCTGAACTGGTGAAGCCGATTTTACATTGTTCCTTTAATTTTAATTTTTCTTTTCACACCTGATATGACTTTTGGTAATGGGAGAAATTCTAGATGTTTTGTGTATCGTTCTATGCCTGGGCAAGGTTATTGGCTTAATAAGTATGTGAATCTCCGATTAGAGAAACAAGATAGATGGTTTAATTTCTTTGTTCCAGTAGCTTTATATATTTTGGCACGAAGCAACCTTTTATGGAATTATTATAAATTGAGAAATTAAATGTATCAGGAGAAGATTTTTTATTTCCTTAAGCCTGTTATTGGACTGCTTCGGCTATTATTGTGAAATGCAGATAATTGATTGTAAAATTAGTTTTCATAGTTGGTATGAATGGACAGTAAATGAAATTCTAGGGTGTTGTGTAAAGGACCGTGCATAAGCAAAGGTTATTAGATTAACATGGTCTTTGGTTGTATGATTGTGAATCTCTCATTAGAGAAACAAGATAATTGGTTTAACTTCTATGTTTTGATTGATTGCCCTTTCCTTTTCTGTCCATAAACTGAAGTGTTCAGTTATTTGATATTTCTATTGATAATTTTTATTCTTGTTAGTCTCTGGACTTTGAAGCATAGATATGTTATGTTGCTTTCTTATAGTGGGCTTGATTGGAGACATGACTTTGGATATTTTGAGTAGTGTATTGCCCGTGGCAAAAGTTACTAGTTTAGGGAAGTTCATTAGCTTAAGGTTAGTAATTTGAGAAGTTTAATTGGTTTGATTTTCAATTGATAGTTCCTGTTTCATTGGTCTTTGATAGAAGTATATATATTATTATCTTCTATTGGATTATAAAGGTGATTTTTTTCTTTTCATATGCTCTGCACATCATGAAATCTTGATCTCTTTGCATTTAGAGGACACTTAACTTGGTTCTTTGCCTTTAGATCTCCTAATTCATTCAAAATATTGAAATTTATTATCCTTGTTTGTGAATGGATGATGATGTGCTTGTAGTTCTTATATTTGCAGTTCTTAGAGTCTAAACTCATTCTTAGAATCTTTTTCCCTTTAAACGGTAAATTATAATGAGGTGCCGCTTGATGGACTTCATTTCAAAAAGGTGGTAGCGTTAGACTTTTTTCAAAATAGGTTTTAGTTTTATGATTTATGAATATTATATACCAAAATTTTTCTTTAATCAATTTTTGCATATGATCACTCATTTTTAATTGTCTTCATATGATCTTTTAATAGAAAATAAGAAAATGTGGGTTTAAGGAAGTCCAGCTAGTTACAAATGTGTAGATTGAGCTCAAAAGTTTAAACGACCATAACTTTGTGCTCGCTTATCTATTTAAGTGAATTTTTTTTGATTTCATGTAACTTTTTTGAGATCTACGTACTTGCAAAAATCAAAGGTATTTTACCCATTTTGGTTTAGCAAAAAAGGTCTTTTCAGTGATTTTTTAAATTTTTCTTTATTTTCTTATTTTTTTTAACTTTGATTTTATTTTTATTAATATAAATTTATTCAAATTTTATATTAAACTTTTGCTTCTTAACTCTTTTGGTGCCTAGTAGGGTTATAATAATTTTTTTAATAAATAAAATAATTAAAAAATAATATATAACTATTTATAGACTAAATAGTAACACTAACTAAAAATATCAAATAAATGAATAAATTAAGTTTAATTAACAATCAAACTGTTAAATAATAGCATGTTATTGTCCATTTTCTAGACAGTAACATGTTACTATTTTATTTTAAAACAGTAATACTAACAAAAAATCTTAAATAAATAGATAATAGCATGTTACTATTTGTTCTTTAGATAATAACATGTTATTATTTCGTTCCAAAACAGTAATACTAACTGAAAATTCAAAATAAATAGATAAATCAAGTTTAATTAACAACTAAACTACTAAATAATAACATATTACTGTATGTTATCTAGACAGTAATATATTATCGTTCTAGAAAAAATAGTTACATTAACAAAAAATTTAAAATAAATGAATGAATCAAGTTTAATTAGTTTTGTTCTCTAGAGAAGATGATATTATTGTTTTGTTCGAAAATAGTAATACCAATAAAAAATTTTAAATAAATAAATAAATCAAGTCTAATTAATAACTAAATTACTAAATAACATCATATTACGATTTGTTCTTAAGTTAGTAACATGTTATTGCTTGTTTTTAAGACAGTAACATGTTACTGTTTTATTTTAAAATAGCAATATTAACAAAAAATCTTAAATAAATGAATAAATTAAATCAAATTAACAACAAAATAGTTAAAGAAGAGGATGTTACTGTTTCATTCCAAAATAGTAACACTAACAAAAAATATCAAATAAATGCATAAATTAAATCTAATTAATAATAAAATTACCAAATAACACCATGTTACTGTTTGCTCTCAAGATAGTAACATGTTACTGTTTTGTTTCAAAACAGTAACACTAACAAAAAATATCAAATAAATGCATAAATTAAATTTAATTAATAATAAAATTATCAAATAACATTATGTTACTATTTACTTTCAAGATAGTAATATGTTACTATTTTGTTCCAAAATAATAACACTAACAAAAAATGTTAAATAAATAGATAAATCAAGTTTAATTAACAATCAAACTACCAAAGAAAAGGATGTTATTGTTTCGTTTCAAAACAGTAAAACTAACTAAAAACTCTAAATAAATGCATAAATAAAATCTAATTAATAATTAAATTATCAAATAACATCATGTTACTGTTTGCTCTCAAGACAGTAACATCTTATTATTTCATTCAAAAATAGTAACACTAACAAAAAATGCCAAATAAATGCATAAATCAAATCTAATTAATAATAAAATTATCAAATAACATCATGTTGCTGTTTACTCTTAAGACAGTAACATATTACTATTTCGTTGCAAAATAGTAACACTAACAAAAAATATCAAATAAATAGATAAATCAAGTTTAATTAATAATCAAACTACCAAAGAAGTGAATGTCACTGTTTATTCTCCAAACAGTAACATGTTAATATTTTATTTTAAAATAGTAACACCAACCAAAAACCTCAAATAAATTGATAAATCAAATCTAATTAACAACCAAACAATCAAAGAAAAGGATGTTACTTTTTCGTTGCAAATAAATTGATAAATCAAATCTAATTAATATGTTACTATTTTATTTTAGGATGTTACTTCAAATAAATGCATAAATTAAGTTTAATTAATAATAAAATTATCAAAATAATACCATGTTACTGTTTGTTCTTAAGACAGTAACATGTTATTGTTTCATTTCAAAACAGTAACATCAACCAATAATGTCAAATAAATGGATAAATAAAATTTAATTATCAACTAAATTATCAAAAAAGGAGGATATTATTGTTTCGTTCTAAAACAGTAACACCGAAAATAGTAACATCAACAAAATTTTTTAAATAAATGCATAAATTAAGTTTAATTAATAACTAAATTATCAAAGAAGAGGATGTTGCTGTTTCATATCAAAACAGTAACATTAACTAAAAATCCTAAATAAATGGCCTATAATTGATGCTTTACAAGGTCATGCTTATTTGTATAAGAGGTCTATCCAATAACTTTTTCATAGTCCCTTACATTTTAATCTTTTGTTAGTGCTTAGATGGCTTTGACCTAACAATAGATTGGAAGAGAAAGTCAAGGAGGGAAAGATATAGGAAGAGTTAGTTAGTCAAAAGAAGTATTATGCATCTTTGTTGACATTTGTAATCAATTAATGGAAAGAAGTAAGGGAAAAAGTGGTGCAACCATCTCTCAAAGATTGCTATGGAAGAAAGTGGAGATAGAGTTCCAAAGAAGGACTAATTGTCATAGGAAAAAGCTAAACTAAAAAACAAGTATGATTGAATGAGATTTAAATGGAGTTTATGGAAGCAATTGAAAGGGAGAGAGACTGAATTAGGATGAAATCATGACAAAGGAACAATTAGTGTTTCTGAAGAGTGGAGGAACTTAAAAATTCAGGTTAGATTTTTTGGTAGTTTTTCTTACTTTAATGCTAAGAATTTGGATAAATGAGTTGACCTTAATTTCCTATATCTTATTTTATAGGAAAATAGCAAATTTGAGACATTTCGAGATGAAGAAATTGATCCTAATCTTGAGTACAACTTGAATCAACTATTTGGATGTTCATCAACAGGAGGAAGGTTTAAGTACACCTCTATCAGTGATCGACCATGGGAGTAAGAAACAGATAATACATATGTTCCTTCCCCAATTCATGTTGATAATGCTCATGGTGCATCATTGGGATATGAAGATGATATGGATGAGATAAGTGATCTTAACAATTGTAATGTAGAAGGTGCATGGGAAAAAATATGGAGAGATTCTACCCCTACCCTGAGAGCTACACAAAATGAAGGGTTTGAAAGTAGAAGAAGGAATAAAAGGGTTTTGGAGAATGATGGTTCATAAAGTAACAAAAGTGCGAGGACGACCTCTATTAGAAAAGGAGGAGCTACAATAGTAATGTGTGAGAGGTTTGAGGCTTTATTCGAAACCATTAAGGAGAGAAACACTGCTATGGTGCACTTTTTGAATCTCATTGAAACATCTAAGCAAAGAGTGGAGGATGCTTCAAAGCATAGTCTTACAGATGCTTTGGCAAAAATTTGCGCTTTACTTAGATTAAGGCCTAGTACCCTTGAATTTAGTTTTGCTTGCACATTAATCGAGGATTCTCAAAAAAGGATAATTCTGTTTGGTTTGCCAAGTGATGTAGTAATTATTGAATGGATAAAATTTATGTACAAGGAGCGAAAAGGATATTAGGATTGTGTCTTAGTCACCTTTGTTTTGTACACATGAACTACTGAAGTTATTATTGTTCTAAATATGTATGGGTGCTTAGAATTTCTATTTTAATTAAAGCTGCAATCTTTCCAGTTCTTATTGTTTGAACTCTATAGTTGTCTAGATTTTTATAGATAAACTTTTCTACTATAGATAATAGCAAATCATGGACAAAATTATGTTGGTGTTTTTGGATTAATATTTTATTGTTTAATTTGTAGGAATGGATAATCATGACATGCAAATCATACAACTTCTACAAAATAGGGTACTTCTTTATCAAGTTCTTGAAAATGACAATAACTTTTGGGATTTAGTAATATGTGCAACAGGTTACCTATGTGCTCATTATTTACATCATCTCCATAAAGAGCAATGCTACATTTCTTATTTAACAGGAGAAATATGGATAAATGAGTTATTAACTGGCCATGAAAAATGATGCTTTAATACTTTTAGAATGAATCAAGATACATTTCACCAATTATGCATGGATTTGAAAAATAGATATAGTTTGAGGTCTTCAAATAGGATATCAATTTTGGAAAAAGTGGGATTATTTTTATATATCCTCAGTAAGGGTGCCTTAAACTGAGATGCATAAGAATGATTTCAACACTCTAGTGAAACTGTGAGTAGAGTTTTCAAAGAAGTTTTGGATGTCATGGATGGCCTTTCAGGAGATATAATTAGGCCAAAAGATCCTTACATTCTCGAAAATTTAATCACAAATTGCCAATGATGTTAGATACATGCCACACTTCAAGGTAACCAGATATGCCTTTATTTTTCTTTACTTTTTTATAAGAATACATGTTTGATATCTTATAGATATAATTTCATATCAAGATTGCATTGGAGCTATTGATGGAACACACATAACAGTAATTGTTTCAGAGGAGGATCAACTACAATATAGAGAAAGAAAAGGCATAATGACCACAAATATGCTAACAGCATGTGATTTTGATTTACTATTCACCTATGTCTTAACTGGATGGGAAGGATCAACACATGATGCATATATTTTTCTTGATACAATTAGTACCCAAAGACAAGGTATTATCAATCAGAATTTCGTGGTGCAAGTTCAAAAAGATCTCGAGAGGTTTTCAATCGATCTCATTCATCCTTAAGAAGTTGTATTGAAAAAGCTTTTGGTGTTCTCAAGGCTCAATGGAGGATATTACAAAGAATGTTAAAATATTTAATAATAGATCAAAATAGAATTATTTGTGCAACTTTTGCATTACATAATTATATTAAAAGAAATAAACTTGGTAATCCAATTTTCAAAATTATAGATCAAGATCCTGATTTTATACCTCTTGAAATATTTCCAGATGATATGACTAGTTCTTTACAAGATAGTGTTGAAGAAATTAGAACTGGAGAGATGACAACTATTTAAGACACAATAGCTTCTAATTTGATAGCAGATAGACTAACTAGACGATAATTTTAAAGTGTTATAAGCATTTGTACTATATAGTATTATCAACTTTTAATTTAGATTGGATTTATTGTTAAAACTTTATTTTAATTAGTACTTTCTAATGTTGCAATGTATTGTATGCTTAATAAATTATTTTTCATTTGATTCATATTTATGGGAAATATTAATTTATCAATCTTCTCATTTTTTTACCATCAACGTATAAAAAATTATAATATTTATTTTTATAAAAAAAATAAATAATTATAGATATTAATTTTTTATTTCAAATAGTACTTTCTAATTAGTGCATATTCATGGAGAATATTTATTTTAATTAATATTTTCTAATGTTGTAATATACTTTATGACTAATAAATTATTTTTCAAGGTAACCAAATTCACAGAAAATATTAACTTATCAATCTTTTAATTTCTTCCATTGTTAACATTCATAAATTTATAATATTTATTTTTACACAAAAATTAAAAAATTATAGTTATCAATTTTTAATGGTTAATTTACTTACTGTAAATATTATATTAATTTAATTTTGAAGAAATATTTTTTATATAATAAATTATAATAATATATTATTTACAAAAAAATTTAATCTACTAAATAACATATAAGATTTAAAATGTTAAAATAAAAAAATAATCAAATAATTCATAAAGCATACTCATGCCTCTATATGTCATTTTACATACAAATAGTTAATTTTACCAAACACTCAAATTCAAACGGCTAATACAATTAGCTGGTCAAATCAGTTAATTCAATTAGTTATCAGCTAACAGTTAATTGAATTAGTTAACAGTTAAAGTTATCAGCTAATTGCCAAATAGGGTTATAAAAGAATTGATTTCGATCCTTCTTTTCTAAGATAATTTATTTTAACCTTTGTAAATGTTTGATTGGCACGAATTTATAAGGATATTAAAGGAATTTAAATTCATGAATAATATGAATCATTCTGCTAATTTTAACAAACTCATACTTTCAAAATTTAATTCATTTTTTTTATAAATAATACGAATTAACCTACGAATTCATAACACAAAAGGAATAAGCCTTTTAAAATTTAATTCTTCTTTTTTTATAAATAATATGGATGGAATATATCACAACCCATTATTGTCAGTATAATCCGTTGTACACCTCTGCGACTTGAAAATTTTTATGGTATTTATATAAATTTCAAAACTATACTAAAGTAATGAAAGAAGAGTTATTGAATGAAATTGTGAATGAAAAAACTGATAATTTCATCCAATTTTTCTTGTTTTACCGCATGAGTATCATATGAGTCTCGTCTCATAGCATGCACCCTGCGATTTTGATCTGATGTTTAGAAACTTCGTTAAAAATTATTGACCTGCATTTTCTTTCCCCCCCTCTTTTCTCGCTTTCTTTCTTTACCTAGCCATTCCGGTAGCTCTTGTGTCCCCACTGCGCCTTCCCTCTCACCGGGCCATCAGCTTTCGTCATCGCACAGTTCACCTTCCGAAGCTCCGCCTTTGCAGCAACCAAGCCATCGTTACTTGCCGCTACAAATCCACGATGAGCAGACGCGGCGGCCACCTCAGCTGCCTTTGCTTCGCTCAATTTGAAAATTCCTAATTCCTTTCCTTAGGCTTTATCTACAATAGTTATTTGAGTTAACGAAAATTTTCATTTTGGATACTCACTGATTCGATCAAGGATTGTTTAGTCCCCCCCTTTAAAAAAAGAGAGTAAAAAATAGAACCTTAAAAAATGATCTTGAGATAATCTAACAAAATGAGGTCGTAAATATAATGGCATCAACATCTTCAAATAACATCTTTTTTTTTTTAGATAGCATTTTCAAATAACTTTGTTTATTTGAGACTGGGCAAGTGTAGATTCTGGGTTATTGAAGGAAGCTTGCTTTGCTCTATTTGCTTATTGAAGTCAGGGAACACTATTAGAAAATATTGATGTTTTATTTTCTACAGCATTTTTGGAAACCAAATAAATATTCTAATTTTCAGATTATTTTGCTTTGGTTTTCAAATAAAAACCTTCTAATATATTAAACATGTTTTAAGATTTCTGATTTTTGCACCATTTGCAAGGTAATCGGTTTCGTGATACAGATGTGGGTAAAATACCGAATTGCGCATAATTTCTAAACAATTTACTGTTTTACGGTAGTTTGGAAATATTTTACTAAAATACGCAGGGCGCCATTCAAAATGGCGCCCGAAGGGTTGGAGGCGCCATTCAGAATGGCGTCCTCCCACTTGGAGGTGCCTTTTGAAGTGGCGCCTTCCTTACGGGAGGCGCCATTCAAACTGGCGCCCTCCGTAGGGAAGGCGCCATTTGAAGTGGCGCCCTCCGTAGGGAAGGCGTCATTTGAAAAGGCGCCCTGGGCGCCAAGTTTAAATTTTGAATTGGTAGGCGCCATTTCATCAGGCGCCTCCCCCCTATTTATACCCCCACCCGTTCGTCCCCTTTCACTCAGAAACCATTCGCAGTCGTCCCTCCTCACTCAAACCTTCTCACTGAGAAACCATTTCGCAGGCGCTCTGCTTCTCTTCCTTGTTCACAAAACTTGCAGCCGCAGTTTGTTCATAAATCGTCATCCGTTCTTTATTTTGTGCATTTCATTCGGAAGCATTTTTTGCTTTGAAGCAAATCTGATTCCAGTCAATTCTTGTTTGGTTAGTATATTTATAATTTTTGTTATTATGTTATATTTTTTTAAAATTAATTATTATGATTTATGACATGAAATGATGATTTAGGAGTTAGAAAGAAATTTCTGTTATAATTTATAAATTTTATTTGCTTAAATTTTGATAATTTTTGTATTTATATTATAATATTTATTTTATGTTAATTATTATGATTTATGATGTGAAATGGTGATCTAGGATTTAGAAAAATTTATACAAATTTATATGATATGTGATAGTTTATATTTTTTACTGGTTAGTATTTTTATAATTTTTGTATGTATACTATAATTTATATTTCATGTTGATTATTATGATTTATGATGGGAAATGGTGATCTAGGATTTAGAAAAAATTTATATAAATATATGTGGTCTGTGATACTTTGTGATTTTTACTGGTTAGTATTTGTAGATTTTTTACATTTATATTATAATTTTTAATTTATTTTGATTATTATGACTTATAATGTGAAGTGATGATTTAGGATTTAGAAAAAATTGAAACTTTAACATATTATATTTTTTAGAAAACTAACATGTTATTAACAATATTTTTTTTACAATCATTAATTATATTTTATAATTTATGACAATATTTTAAGTGAATTGAAGCTTTAATATACTTTTTTTTAACAAAAATAAATAATTTCATATTATAATCTATAGAAAAAAGTTAGTGATTGAATTAAATATTATTTATATAAATATATTTAAATTTTTGTTAATGATAATTTTTAAATAGTATATTTTAAATTGAAAATATACTATTTATAAAATTTATATATACTATTATTTATATAAATATCTTTATTCTTCATTTCATGTACCTTGCAGATGATTTTCTTCTTTATTTCTTCAATCATTGTATTAAAAGTTGAAATAGAATATATTGAATAATATTAATTAAATTTAATATCATATTTTTGACATAAAATTATTTTTAATGATCAAATATATTTTTTTGAAAAATTCATGTTATGGAAAACGCTTATTGAAATAACTAACTATATATTTTAGTTTTAATGAGATGAGTTAAAAATAAAAAATAATTATCTTTTAAAATTCATTAATATTTTCTTGATATAAAAATTCGAACAATATATTTTAAATTGAATATACATCAATAAATTTTATATATATTGTTATTTTTATTCCATTAATATATTATCTTACAAAATATATTTAATTTAGCGTGATTGTTGCATAATTTTTTAATTGATACAATAATATCTAATAACTTTTACTTAGAGATTGAAGTTATTAAATTATCTAACAAATTTTTCTTTCATACAGAGGCTTTTTTCTGTTTGCTTCTCCGAATACTTACCGGTTAGTATTTTTAGGAATTTTATGCTTATACTATAATTTTTATATAGTCATAGTGAAAATATTTTTTATATCGGTAGAGAAATTTATTTAGAATATTATGATATTAATAATATAGGTTTATTTATTTTATATTGATTGTTATGATTTATGATAGGTTGTGCTATTAAAAGAATAACAAACGAGATAAAGAAGGATGTCCTAATATAGGTCTTACGACCTGGGTGAAAGCTATATTTAGAGAACTTTTTCATGTGAAATCTTAATGTATCATAAGAGAGGTACTAAAAAAGATCCTGGGAAATGTGAATGTAACCAAAAGCCTTAAAAAAGTAGGATATTGTTATTGCAAATTTGGACTTTTTTGCATTTAAATAGTAGATATTCTAAATGGAAGAATAGTAAACGTACCTGAAAAAAATATAGGTATCCTTGGTTTATTTAGGAAGAATTAAAATATATATGGAGGTATTGGCAATAATGATGTGTACATAATTTTGGTTGCTATTTGGTAGTAGGTGTGAACGGTGAAAAAAAGCCGTAAAAATAAGAAAGATAGTGTATTTGATTAGCTAACTAATTTAATTAGTATAATTTGTGCAAAATCACTAAGAAAAATGCTAATTGAAAGAGATAAACAAAACCATAGATAAAATTATTGAACCTAATTTTATATTAGTTTTGGAAAAGAAATAACATTAGCTTGATCGAAAAAATAATCCTATTATTATGTAGAATTAACAGAATATCTTGCAAAATAGTAATACATCGCATTCATTTTTAATTATAGTATTAAATACTAGTATACTCATTTACGAGAACAAAATTTGTATATGAGACTATCTGTCAGTTGTGGGGGTGCAACGAGTATTGTACAGCTAAAAGTAAGAAAATGAAGAAAAATTTAATTGCGTTTATATATTCAAATGGTAAAATTGTTGAGGGATCAATGGGGATAATGTACGATGGACCTCCCCCAAAGGCATTGAAATTAAGAGGATGCAGCACTATGGATGTTTTGCGGGAGAGGATTCATGTCCGACTGAAGCTTCACGAAGATCAAGCTGTGGGGAAGATTGTTTACAAGTTTCCACAGCATCAAACAGAGGCTCAGTACATGGCATACGAATTGGACGACGATGAAGACTTGGCATGTGCGATAGCAAGCTACGAACAACATCCGACGATGACAGCCATGGAATTGTACGTGGACGTGATCACATCCGAATTGCGCGCTGCCAACCTTGGTTTTGATGAAAGAGTTCCAGGAACTGCACCACCCATGGATCCAGCGGCTTATGTCAACACTACTTGTTCGATGGTGCGGGAAGGCCCTCCTTACACAGGTGGATTTGAGTTTCACATTTCTGATGGTCATACTCCTGCGTTGGACTCATCTGTTGCAGGTGTTTTCCTGGTAAATGCACCACATACCTTGATAGGTTCATCAAGTGCCTTGCCGGTTGTATAGGAAGAATCTATCGATCCCGTATTAATGGATGCCCACCTAGAGTCTACCTTTGAAGATGATGAGGTGTCCTGCAGTAGCGGTGACGATCGTGACACTAACTGACGAAGAACGTGCGACTACACATGGAGACAGTGTACCCACGCAGTGTGTGAAGAGTGGTAATGCTGCACAAACATCATATGGTGTCCCCCAAGCTGCTGTCTTCTCTCACATTGATTGGGATGCCATACGAAATCTAAATGAATTTCCGGAAATAATGAAATCAACCTATGATTACGACATGGAGGACTTACAGGTTGGGCAAGAGTTCGATTGCAAGGAGGCTTTAATTGCTGCAACCAAGCATTACCACATCAGAAGGCACCACAATTATTACGTGGAGGAGTCGGATACCAGAAGATTAAGCGTGAAGTGTGATAAATTTGGGGACCAATGCAATTTCCACCTCAGAGCAGCGAAACTGAAGAATTGTAACATTTGGACCATAACTAGATTTTCAGGGCCCCACACATGTGTTAATGCCAGTTTGACACAGGACTACAAGTCTCTGGACTCCGAGTATATCAGTTCCCTGATATTGGAGATGATTAAAATGAAGCAAGATGTTCCAATCTTGCTTATACAAGAGAGGGTGGAAGGCATGTACGGGTACAAGATTTCGTACAGGAAAGTATGGAAGGCGAAACAAAAGGCAATTGTCAAGGTGTATGGTGATTGGGATAAATCGTACGAAGTACTCCCCAAATGGCTGGACATTTTAGGCTATTGTGACCAGGCACTGTTCAAGTTGGAGTCCCAAGAATTTGTCACCGCTGACAATTGTGTTGATTCGCAGAAAGATGTTTTCAACCGAGTTTTCTGGGCTTTCAAGCTATGCATTGCCGCATTTTCCTACTGCAAGCAATTCATACAAGTTAATGGAACGCATCTGTATGACAAGTTCAGGGGCGTGCTAATGATTGTTGCAAGCCAGAACGGTAACAAATGCCTCGTTCCTATTGCTTTTGCCATTGTTGACAGGGAGAACTATGAAAACTGGAGTTAGTTTTTGGCATTACTGCGGGTAAATGTCATGAACAAGCAAGGAATATGCTTGATATCAGATCGGCACCGAGTTATAAAAGATGTTGTAGCCACCGAAGGCTTGGGGTGGCAGCCTCCTTATGCTTATCACCGGTATTGTATCAGACATATCGCCAGCAACATTCGCAAGAAGTGCAGGGATGACAATGTGAGGAAAACTGTCCTTAAGATTGGTATGTGTTATAGCATAATTTCTTTGTTGAACCTTTCATCTACAAGTTTGTGCACCTGGTAGTTCAACGCGGTTAACCTATTTGTCTCCTTCTGTTCAGCGTATGAGCCCAGTTAGGAAAAGGCCATGGAGAGATTGGACAATCTTAGCAAAGTCAATGAGGAGATCCACAAGAAGTTGACCACTATTACGAACGAGAAGTGGATGCTTGCTTATGACGAAGGAAGAAGATAGAGTCATATGACGACTAACATTGTAGAGTGCATTAATGGCCTTTTCAAAGGATTGAGGAAACTGCCAATCACAGGCCTTGTCCAACAAACATACTATAGATGTGTCAAGTACTTTGTGGAAAGGGCAAAAGAAGCGCACGCTGACCTACAACAAGGTCACAGATACGCAAGCAGATTCAGACAGGAGCTTGCGACTATCTAGTCATGTGCTTCTTCTTACCATGTTCGTGCTTATAATAGACAAGAGATTAGGTTTGAGGTGGTAGAGGGCCCTGATATGGCCAGGGGGTCATGTGGAAAGGTCATCCAAGTGTTATTAGACAAAGGGCAATGTGAATGTGGACAATTCCAAGCATATAGGTATCCTTGCGCTCATATTATTGCTGCTTATGCCTCAATCAACATATCCTGGGAACCATATGTCGATGCTGTATACAGACTTGACACACTACTGAATTGCTACAAATCTGAGTGGTGGCCTATCGGGGAGTGGTCGCAATGGAATAACCTACTACCATTTCCTCTCCTAGTTCCAAATTATGGAAGATTACGTGCAAGGGGACGACCAAAGTCGACCTGGATCAGAAATGAGATGGATTGGCCTCAAGAGAGCGGTGTAAAGCAAAAATGCGGTCATTGTAAGATGGAAGGACATAATCGTAGGCACTGCCCACTGCTACATGGGGAGGAAGGCCCTTCTACACCTTGATTTTTATTATTTACTTTTGCATGTATGCTTCAAAGTATGTTAACCAATATCATAAGTGTAACGGTCGCACACTGTATTTTTTTTACGGTTGTAAAATTGCACATCATTATGTATATATATGTTACCCCATTACTAGTAATGTGAACTTTTTTATTATTTACATTTTATGATATTATTTATATATATTGCACCTTAAATTTAAGATATATTATTTGTACTTAAATTGGACAACATCATTAAGTTAGTGTGTGTTTAAATTTCATTCTAATGCAATGCTTGTCGTGGCAGATGGCATCCACATCCCGACGCGTTAATCCTGGACCACGGAATCCTTCGCTGCTGACCGCTCAGGCCTCACACATATCCCAGTCGATTTGGGCAGGCCATGTATGGAAATAGTTATACCTTAATTAATCCGAGTATGAACTGTTTCTGAATTGTCAGACGTGATAATTGGTGCTGTCTTTTCTTTTGTAGCCTGACCGTGTGCTTAGGATTCGACGAGCTCATCACTACCATCACCAGCAGCCGCCAGAGTTGATTGTCCCCTTTCTACGAGAGGCAGGCTTTTACGGCTTGGCGATGTGCGAGTTTGTGTCGATCGACCATCAGTTGGTCAGTGCTCTTGTAGAGAGGTGGAGGTCGGAGACACATACCTTTCACATGCCGCAGGGAGAGACGACTATTACCCTGCAGGATATTGCTTTTCAGTTCGGCCTACCCATTGACGGTTGAGTAGTGACGGGGCCCACTGTGTGGGGATGGGGAGCCCTGATAGAGGAGTACTTGGGACTCCAGTTACCGGTGGATGAGAATGTCATCCGAGGGGGGCGACTGAGGATGAGTTAGTTGGAGAGGCATTTCACTCATCTTCCAGATGATGCGGATGAGGTGACAGTGCAGAGATTCGCCCGAGCTTACATTTTATGACTCATTGGTGGGACATTATTTCCAGACCATTCCGGCACATATGTCCACCTCATGCACTTACCGTTGATCGGACACTTACATGAGGCTGAGACGTACAGTTGGGGATCTGCTTGCCTGGCCTACCTGTACAGAGAGCTCTGCAAGGCCACCGCTCCGGATTACAGGGAGATTGGAGGTTGTTGCCTACTACTGCAGCTCTGGGCTTGGGATAGATTTCCCACTATCGCCCCCGCGATAACTGTTTTAGACATACTAGAGGAGGATGCAGGGATTGGCCCCTTAGCACGCAGGTTAGAAAATTTTTCAACTTTCACTTATAATTAAGTTTACTACGAAGTTGTTTAACTTTGTTATTGAACCTGGCAGGTGGCACTATCAGAAGACGTTCTAGGATAGTTCGGCACACAACCTATCCCATTACAGATACGTGCTGGACCGTCTTCAACTTGACCAGGTACGTAAGGGATAATGGATTTCTTTATTTCAGGGCTTTGTCCATTCCACTATCGTATTTAAATGACAACCCAAATTTGCAACTGCAGATCGCCTGGATCCCGTACACTGAGGAGGTCACCGCATCACTGCCTTAGTACTGCTTTGACGGGAGTGACACGTGGACAGCAGTGGTGCCGCTCATTCACTTTCAGATTGTCGAGTGGCACCAGCCTGATAGGGTTTTGCGGCAGTTTGGGCTACGCTAGGCTATTTCAGAGCCACCGAAACAGGTGGCGGAGGTCCACTGCCTTCACTTGTCCGGTCGGCATGACGAGGAGTGGCACATCCGCCATCAGCCGTATATTGCACTCTGGGATATCCGGCGAGACTTGTGCATTACCGCCAAGCCAATGACACGCCTAGTTCTGGCACCACGTTCCGATTACATGACATGGTACAGACGGGTTACCAGGCGATGCATTACACCTGTCGGGGGAGCGCTAGACCTTGTGGTAATATTGCTTGCTAGTTTTTTGTATCTGATTTTCTTTAAATGCATTAGTATTATAACTAACTTTAATGTCAAAAATTTGCACAGGTAGATGAGGTTTCCTCACTACAGGACTTCACTACCCCTGAGGGGAAGGCTGTGTTCACCTTCGATGCGCTTAGATCAGCGATGGAGTTCATCCTTCATGCGATTCAGCAGGTTGATCATGTGATTATTGACTCACATGCGGAGCCAGCTCCCCAGGCCCATCATATCCTAGACCCTGCGGAGGGCGACCATGATCAGCCTCGCTCTCGCCGACGACGTCGCACTGCTGCATGGCATACGTCGCAAGCTGATGTTCCGTCCGCTTCGACAGTACAAGCAGATTCCACCTTCGACTGCCCAGGAGACCATGACGATGATGCTTGATGTTACTGCCCCATCTCATGTGTACCCTACTACACCTGATGATCCTTCATCCTCCACCATATTCCCGGCCGCACTATATGGGCCGTCGTCATCCCAAATGTACCAGCTCCCTCCTGGTGTTCCATCCTCATTCCAAGCATTTCCACACGTACCAGGAGTTTCATCTGCATTCTATGCCTTTCCTTCCGATGATGCTGGTCCATCGCAGCCATATCGTCCTGTATTTGATTGGCATACACAGGATCAGGGATTAGCACATGGTGGCATGATGACAGATGACTCAGAGCTTGTAGATAGAGGTAGAGGTGGACGCAGAGCGGGAGCCAGGGGTAGAGGCAGAGCGGGAGCTGGAGGTAGAGCAGACACAGACACCGGGGATGTGACTCCCGAGCCTGCGCAGAGGGTTAGTAGATACGGCTGCCACATTATCGATCCTGCATGTGGGACTGGACATCACTTATGTAGACATTAGCTTTCTTTTCTATGTTTTTTGTATATTTATGTACATTTATCTTACTACTTTATTGCCAGACATCAACATTTAGGATGATTTTACTACTTCATTGCCAAACATCAACATTTAGGATGATTTTAAATACCACGACATTTTTAATTGCTTGCGTAGGAACAATTATAAATAATAATAAATTTCAAAATCATTGTAATATTTAGTTTTTTTGTAAAAAATGATGACAAGGACATCTCCCAAATATAATAACTAATATTATTAATTATCACACTTTCACAACTGTTATAATTATCTACTCGGTTAAAATACCAAAATACGTTTATTTCATAAACTATTTTTCGCTTTACCGCAGTTTCAAAACTACCAAAATACGCAGGGCGCCAGAATGTTTGGCGTCATCGGCTGTGCTGAAGGCGCCTTTCAATATGGTGCCTTCGTTGTAGCGAATTTCACTGCGCAAAGGTGACTGCGCGGGCTGGGAGGCGCCATTTCACTTGGCGCCTCCCCAGCAAATAAATTTATATAAATAAATATATAAATTTATAAAATTTAATGAAAATTTATAAAATAGGGCTGTGGAGGCGCCATTTGCCTCCCAGCCCCATAAGTTATAAACTTAAGTTTGCTGGGGAGGTGCCAAGTGAAATGGCGCCTCCTAGCCCGCACAGTGAAATTTGCTGCAGAAAAGGCCATGTTGAAAGGCGCCTTCAGCGCGGGCGATGACGCCAAACAGTCTGGCGCCCTGCGTATTTTGGTAAATAGTTTCGAAACTGCGGTAAAGCGGAAAATAGTTTATGAAATCAACTTATTTTGGTATTTTAACCTATCTACTCTTTTTTTATTTACCGTGTAAAAGTAAATAAATAATATTAATTATCATACTTTCACAAAAATACAAGTCTCTTGGGTGCACAGTCGACACAGTCATCGGCTAATTAACTTAGAAATGAGGAGCGAGGGTGCCATAGGCCAAAGGTGCCATATCGCCAGTTGTCCCTTCCCTTCAGCGCGAACGACGCCATTTCATCTAGTGTACCTCTACACGTCATTTGGCGTCTCTCCATCGCTGTGCGTATCTTCTGTGCTTATTTCGATAAAATATTTCAAAGGAACGATGAAACGAATAATAGTTTCTTAAAAAATAATTAATCGGTACTTTTTCCTCTCATTGCTAAAATATTTTATTATTATGACGAAATAAAAAATAACTAATTCATGTTACAATTTAGATTTCATTACAAAATGAAAAGATTATTGAAACGAAATAATCACATTTTTTAAAATTTTCAGCTATCTTCAACCTCGTCAGTTCGCATTTACTCTGTTACAAAATAAAATTTTTTTTATTGAGATAAATACAAAGTGACAAGAATATTATTGGAATAAATATAAAATAAGAAAAATATATTTATTACATTATATTTCTTTTCATTTTTAACAATCTTCAACTTCGTATATAAAGAATATTATTGAATAATTCAATAAATTTACTTATGTGTAATAACATATTAAATAATTACTTGTAATAATATAATTCCAAGCGTTGGAAGTTTATAATTTCAAAAATTGATAAAAATTAAGTGTCATTGCATCAAATTTTGAGAGACATTAATATAAATTATGTAATTATTCTTTATTGATCCTATATTTTTTAAATAATATTTAATTATTTACTAAATATTTATTATTTTTATTCATTATATTATTATCATTAACTACTTTCTTATTTAATTCCTATAATAAATTTATGTATTAGATATCAAAGTGGAGTTAACATATTTTTATATGACATCAAATATAATTATAAAATGAGTAATTTATTTTCAAAAATTTATTTTCAGTTACAATCCTATATTATTTATTTTTATAATTTTTATTTTCAAATGATATCAAAATTATTTATTTTTAAAAGGGAAAAGTGGAAGAAATGGACTGAGGGCGCCACTTTGAATGGCGCCCTCAAAGCTCTCCAAAGGCGCCATCTTGGATGGCGCCTCCGCCCATGTGGTGCCATTCCAAATGGTGCCTCCCACCTCCGTGCGTAATTTGGTAATAAGTTTCAAAAAGACGGTAAAACGGAAATAAGTTTCGTAAAAAACATTACTTTGGTATTTTACCTTACAGATGTACTGACATCCGCGAGTAACAGAATTACATATATTCCTTTTTGAGGGTGTATTATTATTAAATTTTTTTAAATTTTATATAAAATTATATATTAT
Organism: Sindora glabra; assembly: GCA_020226215.1. Lineage (NCBI taxonomy): Eukaryota > Viridiplantae > Streptophyta > Magnoliopsida > Fabales > Fabaceae > Sindora > Sindora glabra. The sequence continues at coordinate 34,611,908 of CM035227.1, read as the reverse complement.
TTAAGATATATTTTTCTAATATTTAAATTTTACCTGTACCAAAATATTAAAACATATTCATCACACAGAATTATTGAAGACATATTCCCCCCACCCTCACCTCCTATCCGAGCCCAGCCATTGGATTTGAAAGTTGATTTGTTGTTGTTGTGCAAAAACGTGGGTAGTAGGAGTCGCACTCTTTTGTAAGACATATTTTAAAAAATAAAATAATATTATAATTATTAATAAACAATTTAAGAAATTAAATAATTATAAATTTAAAAATTATTTTTAAAATTATTTATTTAACTTTAAATTCTTAATTTTATCATTAATAATTATAATATTTTACTATATTTTTAAAATACATCTTATACTTTAAAAGAGTCAGAAATAAAGATTTAGATTCAATGCATTTCCTACAATAGGCACAAGGTGAATTTCGGACAGAAATAAATAGAAAGGATTTAGATTTGATGCACTTCTTAAAAAATATATCAAATGAATTTTAAAAAAACAAATATAATTCTTTTATTTGAAACTATGAATTTTAATAAAAAAATTATGTCTTTCTCTCTTAAAAAATAACAAGAACATCACATAAGGAAAAGGAAAAGAATCTGATCCAGGTAGAAGAGATTTGATGCAAATATATCAATTAAACATTTTATTCTTCAAAGGGATGTCACATTGGAAATGAACCAACTAATTAGAGGGGCCAGCATGGAAATAATCAGTTCATGTTAGTTAGCTCATGGACGGAAAATTAACGATAGAACCAAAATGGTTAAATTCATCCCTTGCTCCTTATACTTTATAATTTTATTGATTGACCTACCCATATTTTAAAAATTTTGAATTGGGTACCTAAAGTTTACTTTCATTTATAATTAAATACTCAGCATCAATCAAAACCAACTTCTGTCCTAACATTGTTGACTTGCCTAATAGAGTATTGACTAGGCATTACATTTTTTTCACATTGTATAGCAGCCTTATTCTCTTCTCTTATGGTCCACAATCTGGAAAACAGATATCCCTTTTGTCCACGATTCGACTCTTTTAATTTTTTTTTCTCAATTTTTTTAATTGAAATCATAAGCTAGAAAAAAAAATTAAGAGAGAAGTTCGGTGCTCTTTTTTGGCATGTCGACTATGTTCTAATGTCCAACTTTGAAGAACAGAACTAAAAAACTCTAAACAATAGTTGAGATATGACACAAGAACATTATGGTTCTCTCTCTTTTCTCACTTTCTGTAGTATAAGAATTTCAAATGCCCTAACCTTGAAATCTAATTCATTTTCCAAGATTATCATCATATACCACAACGGATCATCTAAAGGATTTGAAATAGTTACAAAAGGTACTGTTCTTTCCTATTTGTTTGTGTTGGGAAGTATTGTCTCTCATTCAAATTAAATATATGCAGCCAGTCTAGTGAAGGATTTGTTTTTGTCTTATACATGTTGAAGTTGAAGCAGAGAAGGCTTCTAAGGCCAAAAATGGTAGGGTAATACTATTAATTGATTTGTTTGTTAAATATAAGTTTAATTGTATATTTCCATTACAAAAGAAGAGACGCATATGTAAAGCGAGCAGAAAATTAACGGATAATATAAATAACTAATAGTGATACGACAAGTTGAGCATTCTTATTTGAAATTCATATTTTTGACAGATTTATGTGAGCAAATCTATACAAGTTCAGTTTGTATAGGTGCAAACTTACTTATAGACTTACTTCTTTTTCTCTAACTATTAAAATTTTTAATAATCCTTTAAGTATTTAGGAAATTTCTTTATCCAATTCAATTCTCAATCCACTATCTAATGATTTATTATAATTTTTAACATTACTCAACTAATCCCATATTTCTTAAAAATAACTTTTTTTCTCTATATATATTTAAGATTTAATCTTTGATTCTTTTGTATACATATTTAGTGATTTAATCAATCTTAATAAAAAAATTTAATAATACAAACCGCTTGCAAATACCTGTGAATTTTCAATAGGCTTGATAAATTTTTTTTCTATATTTTCTTAAAGGTAAACCTGAGTTTAAGCCCACACAATCCGTTTTATATGACTAAGAAATACATGTGAGGCAGGTGTTAAAGCTAGAAAAAAATAAGGCAACGTCGGCTTTCCAATAAACACATCGGCAATATTATGACTGGAGACGGTGTTCGATTGGCAGCAACCATCTAATCTAATTACAGATGAATATTGCTAGGTGGCCCGATGGGCAACTCCAAAAACGGGGTACAAAACACTTTAGAATGTATACATCTTATTTTATACATCTTCACGTTAATTTAAAAATAAACAAATCTAAATCAAGAGGTTTTATTTTCATTTTAATTATTTACAGTAATTTTTACGTTACGATGAATGTTTTCAATTATACAAGAATTTATGTGAAAAAAAATGTATCAGTTCACCATAAATAATTTCATTTGACATGAAATACACGTATAGAAAAGTTTATTTCATTGTATATTTTATTTAGTACAATATCATTCATTTTTTTTATTTTTTCATTTTTAATATGATTCAAGCAAAAAAAACTTCTAAATAAATTAAAATGATTATTTATTACTTTGGTTTTGAAATATTAAAATTTATTTATAAATAAAATAATATTTAACAACATGAAATAAATTCGAAAGGAAAACTATAAAATTCTAATAGCTAACTAAAAACTATAACTTTAATACTTTCTTCCTAATATATTGCTTTGGACATCACTTCAATGATGTATAAAACAATAAATACTTGCTGATATATGGCTCCCTAACTAATTTTCAGAGTTCCTGTCAGGTATTTAGCAATACTCATTACAAATAAAAATAAATTATGAGGGTGCTTGATTTTTTTACTTAATTTTTAGTTAATTTAATTTTTTTAATTATTTAATCAAGTTAATTAATTAATTTGAGTATTTAACAAATAGTCATTTTAATCAATTAACTGATTTTTAAATAACTATTTTGAAAAATTTAAAAATAGTGACTTTTTAAAATAGTTAGTTTGTATTTAATATAAAAAATATTCTTGGTCATAATTGTAAAATTTTTTACATTTCCATCCTTAATAAATAAGAAAATACTAAATTATACTTATTTATTTTTTTAAAAATATAATACATATAATAAATTATAATTATTTATTTTTAAATAAAATTAAATAAGTATAATAAGTTATATTAAAATATTTACATAATAATAAAAAAATATATAAATATAATCATTTTTTATCAAATTATATAAAAAAAGAGAGTATATATATTTCATTTCATAGAGAATAATAAAAAATGTATTGATAAAATTATTAGTCTTTTATCAAATGATATAATTTGAATTAAAGAATAATACATATTAAAGAAAAGAAATAATGGGATGATATTATTTTTAAAAATATGTTTTTACATCTAAAATGTGTAATTCATTAATATTTTTAATGATAAACATATGAAGTTTAAATTTAATTTTAAAAATAATTATAAAATAAACTTTACTAATTACTACATCTACCAAAATATTATAAGTATTTTTAACTAAAAAATTATAATAATTCATTTTTAAAGGTAAATCAAATAAATATAATAAATTATAATGATATAATTTTTATAAATAATTTAATATGATAGATACTATATTATAATCTAAAATGTTGTTAAAATAAAAGAATATTCAAATAAATTATAATATATATATATCTTTATATATTATTTTATATATAAATAACTCATAATAAATAATTTTATCAAATATCTTTATAAAAATAGCTAATATTATCAGTTAATATAATTAATTAATATCTAATTCAACCAATTAATTCTTAATATAATTAATTAATTGACAAATAAGAACTATGAATATCTAAATTCAAAATTTTTAAAGGTTAAGTAACTCGATTAAAAAAGTTGTAAAACTGTAGAGAGCAAAAGATCAATTTAACCAACCAAAATTGATTCGAATTAGATATTAAAGAGGATTAAAATAAATTACTTAAAATAAGGAAATTAAAATGGTACAATTCATATATTTGGAGTATCAAAATTACATTTAATCTAAAATCAAACATATGAGATACTCGGCATACTCACCTAGAAGGCTGGAAGAACTACAAATCTGTAAAATAAGTAATAACCAGACTTCTAATAGCCCCACATGAAGTCCATTATACCATTGTAAAGAATAGCAAGCCTCGGAGATTGGTTCATATACTGCCCAGAGTTTAACCCGAAGTTACTTCCCTATCAATCAAATTCAAAGGCTGAGATCGAGAGAGACAAGTCAATTTCCAATCCTAACTATGAATCCAACCTGTTTAGGGCCTCTTCAGCTACACCTAGTTAGGGTTGCACCTTCAGAGCCGCCTCATAAGCCTTCCTTGCTTCTTCTTTCATCATTTTTGCCTCCTGGCATTCCCCTAACAAGCAAAATGCTCTGGCGTTTTCCGAACTCAGTCAAATCAGCGATCGCTGAGTCAACTCGCCCGCGAAGATTGATTGCCATCTTCAGCTCACCTCTCTTGAGGAGCGCGTCGCCTCTTTCCTCATCGGTCAACGACTTCCCGGCTAGCGGCGATAGAGCCGCGTCAAGCGAGTCGAGAGCCGAAGTCCTGAAGCCTTGGAGCTCAAGAGCCAGCGCTTTGAGTAGGCGAGCGGCTGCATCTTTGGGATCGAGCGCGATGGCTTTGTCGGCTTCGGCCAGGGCTTCTTCGGCGAGCGAGTTGGCGCCGGAGCGAGTTTTGGAAGATCTGGCTCGGGCCAGGTGCTGAGCGCCTTGGACGAAGTGGCGTTTGGCTTGGATATCGGCTCGATTTCGAAGACGGAGCTTGGAGAAGAGCTTTTCGGGAATATCGTTCGTAATTAAGAACATAAAGAGCATGAGAAGGATTAGACCGATTTGCAGCAAGATATCGTGCGCCATGAATTCTTTTTCCTTCGTCTCCATTGGAACTTCGGACTCGTTTGGTAATTTGATGGTTGAAAGAGCTTTTAGCTGGTTGATCGAAACAGCTGTTTGATAAGCAGCGGTTGGAAAGAGCTGATGCTGTAAAATACCATCCTAAACGCCATTCTTCAAAGCGCTAACTAGTGCAGCGTTTTTATTTGGCTGCTGGTTTGAAAACTTGTTAAATGATTGATTTGTCCTTAAAAGCCATCTGCCTTGTTGTGTACGTGGAGATGACTATTTTTGTTTTGCATGCATAATGTATTCTGTGCGCGCGTCTGGATGTAAGCATATGTCCATATAAATTTGTGCTTCCTTACAAAAGTCAAATAATTATTAATTAATATATATAAAAATTATAATAATTTAATTTTAAAATATTAAAATAAAAAATATTTAAATAATTTATAAAATATATTAATATTTTTATATATCATTTTATATATAAATAATTAATTATAATAATTATAAATAATTAATTTTATTAAATATTTTTATTGAAATAATTAATACAATCAATTAGTTAAATTAGTTAATATAATTAATCATCAATTAATAATTAATTGAATTAATTAATCGTTATAATTATTAATTAATTATTAAATGAGGCCTTCCTGAGCGACGAATTTCCAGAGGCTCGCTGAACAAGGGAACGATAGATAGAAGATCATGGAAGCGTTGTTTATTTGTAGTGTTGCAGAGGCAGGGGCCGCCATTTTTTATTAGTTCGTCGGCACAGACTTCCAGGCACTCCAAAAAAGTGCTGCATGGATGCATTAGTTGGATCAATGGCTGCTGTACAACGGCGAGCATGAAGACCTATATTGAATGCAACCTATTAGTCTCAATATATTAAAATTACATATTGACCCCACAAATTGATTAATTAATAAGTATGGCCGGGGAAGGAAATCAGGCCCAATTTAGTTTGAACTCAGCTAGGGATACGGTGGGGTGGAGCAACATCTTGCATCTAACTCCTTGAAAACTTGAATTTTAATCGCAAAGTATATAAATCAAATGACCTAATCTAACAAATGGAAAAAACGTAAATAATTTATGTTAATTATGTCTTTTAAATTATCCAAGTTATTAACTTCAAATTATTATTTAAGAATGAAAAAACTTAGATGGCTTAGGATTTTGGTTCTATTTTACACTATAAATAATTTGATTTATAATTTATTCATTTAATTAATAAGTTATAAGTCAGTAAAGACATTTAATACATTAATTTATTAAAAAAATAAATTTTGATTTATAAGCTAATTTAAATAATATATAATTTATAAATTATTATTTCTTCAAATTTTTTAAATGTATCCTTATTCTTTTTATTAATTTATAATTTATATTATTCATAATGTAAACCTAAATATGAAATATATAAATTATACTCCCTCCGTTCCTTTTTATCTGTCACATTTTTTTTTTAAAAAATTTGTTCCTTTTTATCTGTCGCTTTAGAATTTTAATGAAGCATTAAATATTTTTTTTTCAAATTTATCCTTCTCTTTCATTAATAAATATTTTATTATTCTACACTATTAGTCAATTTATATTTATTTCTTTATATTTTTCTCTCTATCTTCAACTATCTTGAATTTTGTGCATAAAGGATAATCTTGTAAAACTCATTAAAAATAAATAAATTCAACTACTTTCTTAATATTTGTGAAATCGGTTAATGACGATAGAAAAATAGGAACGGAGGGAGTAATTAATTAAATTTTAAATAATTATATCTTGATTTTAAACCATAAACATATAATATCATAAAATATAATTATATTATATTTTAATTAATTATAATTCTACTATAAATAATAATAAAATAAAAATTATGTAAGAAAATAAATAGGTTTATTCAAAAAATATAATTTACCAAATATTTGATATTATTTTTTATTTAAATAATTTAATTGTATTAATATAATTCAATATTTAGATAAATATAAATTATTTTAATTTATATATTTATTTTTATTAATATATTATTTTATAATTATAATTAATTTAATAATTAATTTTATCAAATATTTTATATATAATCAATTAAGTTATCAGATAATTTATCAATTATGAAACTTAAAATTATGATTGACTTCTTAAACATTAATTGATTATCTTTATAAGTTAAAAATAGTTTTTATATAAAATTTCTTAGTACGTTGATTTGATGGATGAGTTGACATTTAAAAATAAATGAACATAAAATATCCCTTCCTTGTTGAATAAAAATTTACTTTAGTCTTACATAAAAGGTTGGTGGTACTCAATATAGTCAACATATAATAATCATCTTATTTTATTAAATTGAGAAAGGCCCTAAATTGAAAAATATGGTAAAATTTTTTAGAAAAAATATATATTGTCTCAAGGTTTGAAAACTCGACATTTTTTAAATAATTTATATTATTTTAAAAATATCCTTAATTAGGTATTATTATAAATTGCGAAGATAATAATGTATTAAGACTAATATATTAACCCATGATCACTGTCATTAATATGAGATATCAAAGTAACTCAAAAAAATATTAGAAATCAAATGTAGCGGGATAACTTGCCATGAGAATGTTACATAAATTTCTAACGGTGATTTCCTTTATAAGAAAATTACATTATCCATTTTATTGAGAAAGAATAGCATTAGTGAAACAGTTTTGGAAATAATTTTTTCTTTAATTTATTTAATAATTTTAATTAATAAAATTTATATTATAATTTATTTTTCAAATTTAATTATTTATTATAATTAATTAAATAACTTATTAAAATTTTATTATCATTTTATTATAATGTAAAATTTATCTTTTTATTATATAAGTAATAAGTTATTAATTATTTCTTGAATAATATTTTTAAAATTGTAGTATAATTTATTAAATAAATTGACATATCAATTCAATTAATTTTGAGTCAACCATAATTTAACCTATTTATTATCTATTTTATATAATTGTTTTGAATGCAAATAAGATCAATTCAAACCAACTAAATTAGTGTAAAATATTTTATATTTATTTTGAATTATTGTATCATATTAAAGTTATTATCTATTTGTACGACAGGAGGAATGAACAAACGGATTTCAAATTACTTGAAAAACAAATCACAACAAAATAAAATAAAATTAAAAAACATACAGGAGCATTGATAAAACATCGTCCCATTGGCATTAAATACAATCGAATAAAATCCTGATTGAATAGATGATAGCTTTTAATTTAAGTAATATCTGATTTTTTTTTAAAACTTTATATATGTTGCTGCATTTATATTTTAGAGAAACTTTTATATATTTTAATTATATTATATATATTTAATTATGGCCAATAAATATAAGATATTTATCAATTTTTTGGATCCATAAAAAAAAAACAATTTTTAAAATTTTCAAGTTACTAAAAATTGACAAAATTAATAGATATTGGCCGGAATTAAATATACATGATATAATTAAAGTATATAATTTTTTATAAATTTCATTCATAATCTTTATATATATATTTGGTATTTTAATCACTCTTATTATTTTTAAACAATAATTATGGTTGAAAAGTACCACATTCGATTGCACACGCCATAATTGTCCATTGATAGGATGAATAAATTGTAAACCCATTTTAATGGGTTTGGAAGAATATATTAATTAATTAATATTAATTGTAAACCCAATGCATCAAATTAAATTTCATATTTTACTAAGACTATATCTTTAAATTTTATATTTTACTGGGCCATCTCTTAATTTTTTTCATTGCGCAACCCATTTTAGTTGCCATCATCATCCAATTAATTTGGTATATAAAATTTAAGCCCTTCATCTCATGGTGCATGAAGGCATCACTGCCGGTGATGCGTCTTTGTCAACACTTAATTTTTCCTATGAAATTTTGTTATCAGCCTGAGAGAAAGTTAAATAAGAGCAGAATTAAAGAGTAGTCTTGAAATATTTTACTTATACGGTGCTTGTGCTTAAATATAATTATTTTTTTTGAAAAATTACACTTCATAATTTGGTTGATTTTCACTTGATTTATAAGTGTTTTTAGGTGTTACAATTTACTTTCTATCATTAACACATTTTCCACTTAAACTTTTTTCTATCCAAATTTTAATGAAAAATTTCATAATAGGTAGATTAAGTGAAAATGAGTGAAATCACATATAAGTAAAGTAATTTTTTTTTATATTTATGTGAATTAATATTAGGAATTTTTAATAAAATCTAAAATATATTAGTCTTGTCTCCTATCTTGAACAAGGAAAAAATTATTATACTACACAAAATGTGTTAAAAAATTTTAACTAAAATTCTTAATATCTATAAATAATAAAATTCATATATTTTGTTACTAATAATTTTGTAAAATGTATATAATAATATATAATTTGTAGATTTAAATTAAAGAAATAATGTAAATATATTTTTTAATTCCAATTAAATGAAGATCAATTCACATAAATATAAAAAAATTATATCTTACTCCTCTGTAATTTCACTTGAATTTACTTAAATTATTTGATAAGGAATATTCTATTAAATATTGGATGGAAAAACGTTTAAATAAATAAAGTGCAACACTTGAAAAATCAATGAAATTACAAATTTAAGTTAAAATCAATGAAATTAAATCATTTTACCTTATAGTCTCGTTTGAGACCACAATTATTTCATACCAATTTTTTTTTTTGGGTGAAAAACTGAAATATATTAAACAAACCAGTCTCGTGCCATTTCATAGTTCTTACCTTAAACTATCCATTTTGTTTTTCCCCTTTTTGGTCTCAAAATATGATGATCGACTATAGATGAAAATTTTCTTTATAGCTGAAACAAATCAGTTTTGCTCCAACGCATAATTTCTCCATCAGTGTCAAATTCTACAACCCACAAAAGAAAAAAAAATTGAATCTTCTGGCAACTTCATGATTTCCATTTCCACCGTTTGTAGCAATTGTGCTACAACATCTTACAATGGCATCTATAAATAAAAGCTTTTAATTTCAAGCGGTTACTACAATTTATTAAACAACGTACCTTATAAATCAAACTGATTGCAGTCCAGATGTGTCAATGTTACAAAGCACAACTCTCAAAATACTTGGGATCTCAAGCTACCGCTAAAAGAGCTTGAAGTCCCATGAGTTTTTGTTTATTTCATTCAGTAGTTTTTAACACCCCCTCCCCCGTTAGATATACTTACAGCTATATGACCTTTGAAAGCCATAGCTACACTTAGAACTTGGTCTTCATCGCCCTTGTGAAATGGTTAAGAACCAACAGATATACAGTTGCAGCAAACATAGATTAACTCCCTCAGTCGGAGAAAATACCACCAAGGTTAGAGTTAATTGTTAGTTAACACTTGTAGTTGAATGGGCAACGAAATCCAGCAATACTAAAGCCAATTATGGTAAGAGAACTCTATGTTCCGCTCATTTGTATGGCTTCAGCTGGAGACTTCAGGAGCTTCTTCAAGGACTCGACTATGTTACCAAAGGATGGGCGCTGTTTAGGATCACTGCCAAGTAAAACAAGAATGTATCAGGAACAATCATGTGTTAATACCATATAAATAGAAAAAAAAGAAATGTTCAGGAGTCAAAGGCACACTTACTCTGCCCAACAAGACTCCATTAGAGAGGCCAGTGCAGGAGAGATATTTGATGGGATAGCAAGCCTCCTATTCTGGAAAGCAACGGCACCAACCACCTGATAATCCACATGACAGAATCTTGTAACATATAGAAATTTCATTTGGCGAAGAAGATTTTTTATATGTACAAAGTTTGCTCAATTCCTTTAAATTTTACTCTGCCTAAACAGGCACTAGTTCCGTATTAGTTCACGGATTCGGAAACATAGCTGACTTGCATCGGGAATTCCTTTTACCTGGGCAGGGCTAAGCCCGCTCCATGGTTGTTGCAAGGTCACAAGTTCCCACAAGATGACCCCAAAACTGAAAACGTCAGACGTCTCATTTGACGGTTCTCCACGAAGAAATTCTGGTGCCATCCACTCAGGCTGAAAACAAAAATCAAAAGTTACATGATTATTTGGGCAAGGAAAAGTTCAGCCCGAAAACTTTTAATTGAATCACCACTTTCAACGTTGAGATGAATTAGAGTCTATATCTAATGGCAACGATGGTGCAAAATCAACCAAGTCAAGTTAGATCTATGAATCATTGTGCTCATAGAGGAAGAATAATATCCAAACTTGATCCCTGAAAGTATGCCTGACAATGAACAGGGATCGTCTTCCCTCCCACCTAGAAGACTGAAATATAACCAAGCAACTCCCCAACTCACAGGTATTGTTAATCACCTATCTAAAATGAGATCGTCTTTATCCCCTTTAGGCATTCACCATTTGGGGGAAAGTTAATCAAAACTAGCAGTTTTTTTGTCTACATGACTCGAAATGCACTAGCTGGGCTCTCTTTAGATAGAAGTGCCACACAAATGATTTATTCTCCAAGATGCAGCGGATCACTTAGGAGTTAACATGAAAAAAACTATGCACTAGCAAACACAGTGGTAGACTTAACTGTTCCAGCGACAGATTTTGATGGAATAAAGGTATTCGCCTTAAATCTGGATAATCCAAAATCACAGACCTGAGCAAGAAATGCAGAATCGTGTCATCTCTCTGTGAAAAAATGTTACGATTTAGGGTTAAAAAGCAGATCAATCAGTTTCATTCTACCTTTACTGTCCAGTTCTTGTCCACCAATAAGTTTGGGGATTTGAGATCCCAGTGGACAATGGGAGGGTTCAAGCAATGAAGATAATTGATCCCTTTAGCCTGCAATTGGAATATACTTATGTAATGTATAGCATACAAAATAATATTATATATGTACAACAAATTTATCGAGTACGAACCACATCTAGAGCCATCCGTAACCGTCTCCTTTGATCCAGAACTTCACCGGATGCTGGCCTATGAATCAGGCGGTATAAACTACCCCTGACCCAAATGCCATACAAAACAGCAACAGTAAGACATACAAACCTCTATGCAAGAAAGTTCACTACTAGTACCAGATATAAGAGAGTTAGAAGTTTTACCTTGGCAAATATTCTGTCACTATAGACAGGTGAGGACGCTTGGTAACTGCACCCATGAAGAGCACCACATTTGGATGGCGAACTCGTTTCATTATTGCTACCTGAAGATAATGCAAATAACAAGACTAAAAATGGGAACTGATGTGTAACTAAAGAAAAAATGGAAGACACTGGATTGAGTGTGGGCAACCACTTAGCCAAAACAATTTATATGGGGAACAACGAGAATGTATATCTGATTAATTTACAAATACATGCCTCTCTTAGAAACTCTTTTAACTGATCATCTTCGAAATCTTGAACTGTTAAAAGCTTGACTGCCACATCCTGCCATTTGAAAAATAATATACAAGATTCATCAAGCAGACGGGAAAAGATTAAAATGTAAAAAATTTACGTTGATAAATATCCCTAAAATGTAAAATCAGAGACCCGGTATAAGATACTTCCAGAGGTAAGGATATCAAGTTCTCTAGGTCATTAAATGTCATCAATTCAATAAAGATATTCAGTTCTCTAGGTCATTAAATGTCATCAATTCGATGAAGATATTCGAAGCAACATCTATGTAATCAGATGATATTAACTTAAAGAAGTGACATTTAAACTTACTGATCCATGCCATTCAGCACGGTGCACTGTTCCAAATGAGCCTGCAGTGAAGAAAGGAGAACGGTATTTTACTTTCACCGGTGGGGAATAGTTCATAATATCAGTATTCTCCATAGATAGAGTACAAGGAGAGAAAGCAAACAATTACCAGCACCAACACGCTCTTTAATTCGTAGGTCGTCCCACGATATCTCAAGCCAATCCATTGCAAGAGATGGTTCAAGATTTAAAAATCTTGGAATAGTGCCACCAGGAAAATAACCAAGATTTTCAATTGTATTGTCTGCCTTTTCCAGTTCTGATTGACAGGATGAGCTCATTGAACAACTACATTGCCTATAAGTACCTTTTACCACTGGGGTATCAGTCACACAGATCTCATTTTTTAAAGTATCTTGTATGGCAACCATTTCTTCACCAATCCTGGGATATTCATGTAGTGACACCTGCGCGGCTGGATGCAAAGCTTGAGAAACAGAATCCTCAATGGAAGGCAAAAGTGAGCCAAGAACTGCACATTCCTCATCATTCTCTTGTAATCCGAAAGGAAAAAGAGGCGGTTCTGTGCTTTCACAGGTTGGATCAATTGAAGCATAAAGGGAGCCCTTAGAACTTTTCAGCAAATCGGTTTCCTTATCTTGCTGATCTCTTTGTCCACTGCCTGCAAGAAAATGATTAATAGTCAAGACCGACTTTAAACCCGAATGCAGTAATTATAGCATTCCCTGTCCCCAAAAGGTATCAAAACCGTTATTTATTCACCGCGACTATGCTCCGTAAGCCCACAAATTTCCTGAAAAAGCTTAATGCATATAACATTTTTTATATAGAAAGAAGATTTTATTAAGAAAAAGAAAACAATTACAAGAAAGGGAGGACAATAGATCCTCCTAAAGAGAACATTAGTAAACAAAAAAATTAAAAATTCTAACTCATGACTTCCAATCTCTATAAATCCATACTTTAAAAACCGTGAGTTGACACTAACGTGGAGGGAAGGAAAACAGCCCCATACCAATAGAGGTGAGAGGGAAGAAATTATTGCTGAATAATGCATTTACTAATTACTAAATGTAATTACGACTTGAGCTACCAGAAAGGAAACTAAAGAATAAGTATAAAATATCTTTGAAATAGACATAAATCTAAACTGTTGAGGGAAATTATAAAGTTAACATATTTATAAACTTCATATACAAAAAAAGTAGCTCAATGTTTCTCTGCATCCACATCCCATGCAAAATTATATCACATATATTTCACAGAAGTAAATGTGCAACGAAACACCTGATACACATATTTAGGCCCTGCTACAAATAAGGTGAACTGATAGGCACCATTGAAAAAGAAATACTTTTAGACATTTATAAAACCAGCTGTTCAGATATGAAGAACACAACATACCAGAATGCAGATGACTTTCAGGAACAACATGACTATGTTCGGAACTTATGAATTGCGTACAATCTGTATCATCCACATAAGGTGATTGGGATTCTTTTATATGAGAAATTTGAAACGGAGAAGGAATTGAAGATATATATGCTCCATTGATTGAGGAGTCCGGCCCATGGACATTTCCTGGTTCTCCAACCAGATCTACTACATATTCTCTGTTGAAAAATAAATCGTAAGATATGAACGAAGAAAAAATTTGCAAAGTGGTTGACAAACTGAACCACTGAAATTCACATTGAAGTCCTATATATGAGCAATCCAAAGACAGTTATGACATAATACTAATAAGCCACTTGGAAGTTGTTGACACAAAGTGTAGGTAATGCATAAACCCGTCAAATCACGAACAAGTGAACGAGACAAGTGAAACAACGACAAGTTCAGAAAGAGGTACAAAGAAAAATGGTCAAAACTGCTTATGACTGACATAAAGAAACATTACATTAAAGTAAGAGATGCATGGTTTGGCTTAACCATCAAAATTTCATATCCAAAAGTCAGAGCTGCAAGAACAGCTATTGAACTGACCTTGAGAAATGCTGATCATCTTTAATCTTGACAAGGCAAGAGGATCTATAATCTGCAGCACAATATTTGCAACCTCGAGCAATACGACATGGCAAACCTATGCAATCAGCCAATTTCTGCATGTTCAAATAGCGGTAAATCACAAATCTGCAATAAGAGAATAGTTCTACCTAGTTCAGATCTCGTGAAAATAATAGCATAGTGTTACAGAAATGAAAGTGAAAATATTTCTCTAATTTTATCAGTTAAAATAGATATAACATAATAACAACCCCACTGAAGGTGTCTCTTTTCATGGAGCATGAATCGATATTGAATTTCATGTTTGTCCCGCACATCATATCAAGTAAACAACTAGAATTGTAAAAATATCTACTCTTCATCACAGTCGCTTAATAATTTATCTGAAAAAAATTTCCTCGCCTTGAAGAGAATTGCCCGATGTCTACAAAGTCCCGTAGAGAGGTTGCCGATAGGAAGCACAACACACTGATGAAAATTCCTCAATCTCTTGCTGACCAATTTCCAGCGCTTATGAAGATCTCCTTGCTCCACTGGGAAGGTACCCCTTCATATATTTGAATCCGGAAAGAGTCAGTATCATAGAACCCTACTTAAAAAATCATGCAGTAAAGAAAAGAAAATGATGTAACCTACCCCATATATATTGCAACAAGCTTTCCCAGTTTCTCCACCAAAACCAAAGTGTTCTCAGAAGCACAATACAGCTCATGCGCTTTATCTTCAAGTTCCTTCAGGCGAGCATCCTCATATTTATCAACAAGAACTACTTCCATTGATGTCTCGCTGGGTTCAACTTCTTTAAGTGCGATCAAAGATGGGAGACGCTTACCTTCCTCAGGCTCATTACACATCAGCCATAAATATGGATTCATCCCCAATATGTTATAGAAGCCATCCGATATCCTATCCGAGTATGATAAGCACCCACTGACCTGAAAATGAAATATTCCTCAGCTCATTTAGCGTGCATAAGATTAATTAAGTAGAGCAATTAAGTGTAAATAAAAGTGGAGAAATCAAGTATATACAGAACTCTAACAATGCGGCCATTTCAAAATCATTAGTGTAAGAGGAGAAAAGAAGCGATTTTTCTTACCCATAGACGATAAGAAACGGCTTCAGCATCCCAAGTCTCAATTCCAGTATCTAAAGCAAGCACAGGTCCGGAAGCAAGACTTGCTAGACAAGTAAGCCTCTTAGCAAAGGTAAGCTGCAGGAAGTAGCTCTCACTGTTCTTCCACGCCAACTTCTCCTTACTCTCTTCTTCACCCTCCTCCCTCCTCGTGGGCGTCGTGGAGAACCGAGAGGACAACGTTTCCTCCTTAACGTCGCTAGAGAAATGGCCATCCAGTGTTGTCCCAGAAAACAAGCTCCCAGCATAACTACTCCCACTAGACAACCTTGGCAAGGACACCTCCCTGTCAAAATTCCGGTCAATGGCGGTGTCCTTGACTGCCTCCGGGGGAGGAGGCGGTGGCTTCGACACCGACTCCGACTGATGAAGCAGCTCGTGGTCCTCGTCGCACGACAACCGGCTATACGATTTTCCGTCACTGGATCCACGTCTTTTTTTCTCAACCAACCAATCGCAGAAAGCTGCAATTTGCTTCTGTTTGGCCCGAAACTTGTCACGACCCGTGAAAAGGTCGGATACAGCTGAACTTTTACCCGAGGAGAAAAGGACATCGTCTTTGGTTGGAGTAGTTGACACAGGTGGTGGGGGTGGCTTTTTTTTCCCGTCGCTTTCAACTCCAAAGTTTTCTGATTTGATGGAGTTGACGATTTTCTTCTTTTCGTGATCTAATAGCCGTTCCGAAGATTCATCCAACCCGCGTTCTGGGAATTGCCTGGGGAAAAAGTAAGTGGTTCTGTGAGGCATTTTTCACGAGCCTCCCAAGAAAGAAAAAAAATATCAACCACCCACCCGCACGACCCTGCAACCACCGACGCAAGCACTCACTTGCCCACTATCCTCTCTCTCCACCACGTCGCCGTCGTCGTCTCCTTGGCCTCCGTCCACCTCCCCTTCAACACAAATAACGCTTGATTCTTAACGTTAATTGAATCTCTGCCCAGCTCTTACAGTTATGAGACTAAAGACAGCTAATTCAAAACTGCAATCTATCTCTTTCTAAATCAAAACCTTTCTGATATCAAAACCATTAAAAACTAATTAATGGGACGAATCTAAATCTAAGATAATGCAAATTTGATGAGCTCAGAATCAGAACAACATGAAGCCATTTTGCGGAGCCCGGAGTCAAGAAAGAGAGTAATATGAGTGATCTAAGTTGAGATTTCCAAGAAAAAGGGTGAGAGCAAGTGTGAGCTATGGTTAGTTACTTGGGTTTTACGTTGTGTAGTTCAAGCGGAGTTGGAAGAGAAGGAGTCATAAGGTGGGATATGTATGTAGGAAAAGGAGAAAGAAATATAAAGAATTGGCGCTAACGAGCTCTGTGGCATGCAAGCGCACCATTGGTAGAGAAGGACACGCCAAACTGCAACGACAGAAACCGCGACGCGTAAACGACGGTGTGCCTATGCGCGCAAGGAGTAATGGAGCTTACTGGAATTGCGGGTTCTGCGAATGCGGCTTTAAAAAAACTAAAAATGGCAAGTGCATGCACCCTTGTGATACGGCATATACTCGACATGTGATTTTAAATGATAAATAAATATATTTTTTTATTAAAGAGTGAATGACTCCATGGATGCATTGTGAGCCTTATTAATAAGATATATTTTCTTTTCTCTTAAATTAAATGAAATCAATGAGATAAAAACTTCTACTATGCTTTGCTGAAGAGATACACTGTTGCCGATCATTTATCCTTTAAATTTGATTTTCACCGCTAATGATTCAATAGTTAAACAATTTGTAAATATTATTATAAATCTTCTAAAAAATCAATAATTTATTCTAATCTTAGAATGAAGTAATATCCTTAAATTTTTATTTAAAAAATTGATAAGATAAAAATATTAAGAGTCAGTTATGACCACATACCATTTACCTTATAAGAGCAGATGGAAAGAAAATTGGTATGCGCTATCATTGGTTTTCAAATTTTTCTACAACGATAGCATTTGGGCCTAGTAATTCCGTTGTTTGCTCGATTGGATTAAATTTTTACTTAATTTGTTTAGTTCGTAAGTAGTTTAATTACAATTTTTTATTATATTTTTATATATAATATAGTATACAATTAAAATTTTAACTTATGTTTATAATTTTAAATTTATATTATTTAATAATATTTATAATTATAATAAATATTATATATTCTTAAAAATATATATTTATTATCGTCTAATTAATTAAAAATGCATTAATTTAAATTCGAAGTAAATTCAAATTTATAATCAATAAACGGAAGACATTAACCTTAAAATTTGCTGTATGTTATCAAATTTCTCACTGCCAACCTCTCATCTAATGATTTGATTGCGGCCTTAATTTTGAAAAATGTTTGTTTCACACCCTAAGTACACTATTCATTAAGTTTACTTGCACACTCTGATACTCTTTGTTTGATTAAAAAGAAAGATGAGAAGAAGAAGATCATAAATTTATTTAAAATTTGAATTAGGGAAAAATATAAAAAAAAATATAACTACAAAATTTATATTTAAATTTTCTTTCATCTTCGTTCAAATCAAATAAAAAAGAATAAATTTGAAAATTTTATTTTTGAAGAGAAACCTCTTCAGAGCAAATGCATAATGAATGATTGCTTTTGGCTAAAATATACATTATAATCATTTTTAGAATTTTTGGCTAAAATATGATTATGTCAACAAATTTTGATTTCAGTTGTTAGTTAAAAGAGCCTTTACCGTTAACGTCCAAGCTGAAATCATTGTTCGATGACCTCAACATTCTGTCAGTTTTTCCCGCAAAATCATTGTATGCTTGCATCATAATATATTTTAGTCATACTGAATTATTAATTTTTATAATTTTTAATTTTTTGAAATTAAAAAAATTATATTTTTAAGACGTATGAATTTCATAAAATTCAAAAATAAATAATAAAGTGGATAATTTTCTTTTATTTATTGGATATATAATGACATAGATTATAATCAGAATATATAAAAATTTCTCTTTAACATAGATCCATTTGTTTTGATGAAAAATATTTTTGATAAAAAAAAGTTATAAAATATCAATACGATAAAAAAATTTAAATATTTAATGTTAAATGTAAGAAGTTTAATAAAAGATAACTTTCTTTTTCCTAAAATGAGAGTTATTTTTTTTCTACTACCATACTTCTAAATATTATATTTTTTAACCATAAACTATACAAATACATTATACTCGTTCATTTTTATATATATAAAGAAATGAAATTTTTCTACAGTGTAAATATCCTCTAATAAATAAACAAAGTTAGATTTCATTTATTTTGACAAAAAATATTTTTTGTGAAGTCTATTTATTTTAAAAATATTTTGTCAAAAATATAGTTATAAAATATTAATATTGGGAAAGTATTTATTTATTTATTTAATATTAAATATAAAAAATTTAGAGAAAATAACTTATTCCATTTCAAAAAAGAATTTACTTTCCTTTAATATCATACTTCTAAGTATCATTTTTTAAATTATCAATACAAATGATATATTACTCTTTTATTAATATGTAAATATAAATGATATTTTTATGAAAAATATTTTCCGACAAATTGAATAGGGCTAAAATATAATTTTAAAATTATAAGATAAGGAAAAGCATTTCAGTTATTTAATATTAAATATGAAGAGTTTAAAGAAAATAAATTCTTCTTCTTAAAAGTAGAAGAATTTACTTTTCTCTTTTTTATATTATTTTTTAATTATAAATATAAAAAATGTGTTATTTTTTATTGTTATAAATGTAAATAATTTTTTTATAAAAATACTTTTTTTCCCAAATACACGAAGTCTTGATAAAATTAGACTCACACACGGTGGATAAAAATAAGTGAAAAAAGTCTCCAGTGATTACCGGTGATGACTATTACTTCAAATTGAATAATCAGCGATTACTCACTCTGAATTACTTATTAATCCCCATTTAAAATTCGGTTACTAGGAAATTATCTTCTTTGTAGGTCTACTTTTTAATTCTGGTAATCCACCCAAGTTTCCAATCTACAATTGCATTACCTTAGCATTTCACTCATTTGTTACTGCTTGTTCTTGTTGGTTGTTAATTATAAACACAGAACTTCTATCTGTTTTATTTTAAGGGAGGAAGGATTAAATTAGTAGACATGTATAAAGATTAAGGATTAAAAGCATCAACTTGTGATTAATTAAGAGATGAAAAACTTTTAAACTTGTTAACGTTTTAATGGGGTTACGTTGAAAGGTTAATCCTTTAAGCAGTAATTATAATCTAAATTGAATATTCTATAATGAAAAAATATTCATATAATAATATTGGAAGAGAATAGTAAATATTGATTATCCATATTCTCTCTTTTTCTTGACAAAAAGAAAAAGGGATTAAACTTTAAATATAAAATAATGTACAATATCTTTAAGAAAAATTTAAGCAGCATATCTACCTATTTATTATATACAAGATACACCCCAAAATAGCAAATCAATTCTTGGCAAAATTAATTTTGAGCTGAAACAAAATATTTATTGCATAGAGTTAGACTGATTTAATTTTGATTTGAAATTGATAAAGCAAATTTTACTTAGGCTTAGTTTATTTTTTAAAATATATTTTTCATACAAAAATTTTTCTATGTTATTGAAAGAAAATTATATACCTTTATATTTTATAATTAAAAAATAATATTTAAAATTACAATAATAAAATTAACTTTTTTCAAAGAAGAAATTATCCTCTGCTAAATATTTTTTAATTTGATATTGAATATATAAATTATTTTTATTATTTAAATATTTTATAGTTATATTTTTGAAATATTATTCTCCATCGAAATAAATATGCATAGGTCGTAATAAGTGTAAAACTATTTTTTTAGAGTGCCAATACTCTCGCATTTGTACCGTTACGTTGTCACTAATCATGTTTGTTAGTAGGATGGAAGCTACTGGCTGCATATGCGGGCCCCACTATCAGCCTTGCACTGCCTTTTTCTTTTACATCATGTGAGGCGGAAAATTTCTCTCAATCATTTTAATTTTATCCGATGTTTTGGTAAAAAAAAATTGATATTGTATAAATATAATTAATTGTATTAATTTTTCAATTTAATATATACATACAATATTATCAGTTTTGCGCCGCCCTTTTTCTTCCACATCATGCGAGGTGGATTATTTCTTTATATCATTACAATTTTACCGGATGTCTCCGAGACCAGGTAGGAAACTTCTAACATTATATTAATATCAAATTTTTTAATATTATTTTTATATAAATATTATTAATTATATGTTTTTTAGTCAAACATATATGTGTAACACTGTCAGTTTTGGGTTCCTTTTTCTTCCACGTCATGTGAGTAAAAAAACTCTTCTATATCTCTTCAATTTTATCGAAGGGATGAGGCGGAAAAGTTATAATATTATATTTGTATTGAAAATTGGGTATTATTCTTACATATATATTATCAATTATATTTTTTTTAATTTAACAAAAAATAATTTATTTTTATAAAAATAACTATTTTCCAAAAAATAAAATTATTAAATTGAAAAAATATTACACTCTAACATTTATATAAATAATATTGAACTTTTTACATTAATATAGCATTAGAAGTACCTTCCATGTGAAAAGAGGTTCAAATTAAGACTCTGATAAGTTATGTGTTGTAAAGGTTGATTGCTTGCTATGTTCAGGTGCATAATTTTTTATTTTTCCCTTGTGTTTTCTTTCTCTTTGGTCTGCGTGATCCTCGGCCATCAAGATTTGTGTGTCCTTATTTTCTTAAACTTGGTAATCCAGATTTAATCACTTTGCACCCTTTTCTTTATTATTGTTCTTTTCCAAAATTCGAGCCGTTTCGGTTGTTTTCTTCCCTCTTCTGCATGTTCTTTTGTTCTGCCTATCTTAGATTAGGTTTGACTGTTGTAATTAGAGAGATTCATCCAAACTTGGAAGCAATTTCATATATTTTTGTCCCCGAACAGTAATTGGCACTTCCCCTTGAGCTGAGGCATAGCGAATGACTAGACGTTTCCTTCTTTGTTTAGTAGAAAAAGGGCTTAAATTTTATCTACGTCATGAAAAATTTTCTAATATTATATTAATATTAAAAATTTTAGTATTACTACTATTCAAATTTTGATGAACATTACTTTTTTTTTTTTACAAAAAATTAGTTACAAGATACGATTTAACAGGGAATAGAAATTAAATTTGATTATAAAAATTAAAATATTAATAGAATTGTATAAAAAAAAGTAATACTGAGTTTTCATTAATGTTGATGTAACACTATAATTTTTTTCATAAACTAGTTTATCTAGTCTTAAATAATCATTTAGATTAGAATTATTGATGAAAATAAAAATTTATTAATATTCAATAGATTTATATAAGGTAGAGTTGGGGAAAAAAAGGCAAATTTAGGTAAAGTTTTTTAAATATTTGTGATAAGGTTTTTTATTCAAATCATAATACATGAGTTAATTGATCTATTAATTATTATTAACAATTACAATTTGACGAATGTAACAACTATTAATATTATAGTTATTTTCTTTAAATAAAGCAATTAATATATGTGCTATAATCTAAATAGAGAACTTTATTTAAAATATTTAAAGAATTTTATTTAAATTTTTAAAAAAATTATAAGTTTAGAATCTCCTTTCAATGAATTTATTAGTTTTACACCTTAGAAATAAAAATATTATAAATACAAAAAAAATAAGATTCAAATTTTAATTTTTGAATCTTTTATATATATTAGACTGAACTTTACAAATTTACTATATCATCCTACTTTTAATAATAACCCTTAACTTAATTTAGAATTCAATTTCAAATTTTATTTTCAATGCATGTAATATTGTTGCATTAAAAAATAATTCAAAGAAATACTCTATACATAGTTCACCTTAATTATGCTTATGCATGATTGCTAATAAAACTGCATGCATGTTATGTACGATAATAAATCCAGAACTTAGAAAGTGAAGAGTTAAAAATGAGAATATTAAAAATTTGAATATAAATTACTTAATATATTTAACAATTATATTATTAGATAAATGGCTTTTTATGATTTTATAATATTTTATTTTAAATAATACGATTTTAATTACTTAATTAGTATGAATTAGGTAATATAATAGGTCGTACGTTACTAGGCTTATTTATTTATAGTTTTATGAATTTTGATTTATTTAATAATTAAAGGATATATACTTTAGTTGTACTCCTTACAAATTACTCAATTAAATAAAAACTCGTACTTTGTGGATTTTATTTTATGAACAAAAAAGAGCCTTGAATCAATTAACAGATTATCATCACACGTTAATATATATTCTACAAAGGTAAACAATAAAATAATTTATATACCTTATCAATATTTAAAAAATTATAAAAGAGCAAATAAGAAAATAAGATAAAATTATATTTTGCACAAATTTTTACATAAAAATTAAAGAGTAAAACTAAATATAAATTGTATATAAAGGCCCTCCCTCAATAGTTTAGTCATACTCCTCACAAATAACTCAATTAAGTAAAACCTCGTACTTTGGGGATTTTATGAATAAAAAATAGCCTTAAATCAGTTAACTAATCATCATTCATTTATGTGTGTTCTACAACAGTACATGATAAAGTAATTTATACAATTTATCGATATTTAAAAAATTATAAAAGAGCCAATAAGAAAATAATAAGAACTTATATTTTGTAAATGTAAAATAATCCTTTAATTTTTGAATGATTGAATTTTACTCTCTTCAACTTTGGGTAGTCAGATTTTGCTTCTTTTAACTTTAAAAACTTAAAAATCATCTCCTTAAATTATACCAAATTTGAAATTAATAATTATCATTAACTTAATTTATTATTTTATTAAATTATATATTTTCAATAATTTTTTAAAAAAGAATCATAATATTATATTATATTAATTTATCTTGATATTTTTTGTAAATAATTTTTATTTCATATAATTAATATGAATTAAATTAGATACATAGAATTTTAATTAAATAATAAAAAATAAATTATGAAATTGTATATAAAAAATAATAAAATAAATTAATATATTATAATATTATGGTTCTTGTTTAAAAAGTTCCTTAAAATTATATAATTTAATAAATTAATTAATTAAGTTGACAATGAATTTTAATTTTAAGTTCTGTAAAATTTAAAAGTGTGATTTACAAATTTTTAAATTTTTAAAATAGAAAGGGGAAAAATCTAACTACATCAAAACTGAAGGTAATATTTTATATTTTTCCTTAAAGTTAATTATAAATTGTATATAGAATGGTCCTCCCTCAATAGTTACGCATCATATGAAATATGTTTTAGAATCTGCCAATCTCCATATTTATAAAATAGCAAACTAGTATATAAAATGGTCATTTCTCAATAGTTACACGTTATATCGAATATGTTTTAGACATTGCTAATCTCCATATTTATATATTAAGAATAACAATCCTTACTCGTACCAAAAAATCATATTACTAGCTTAAAGACAAAATAATAAAAATATTTAAATAATTTTACCACAAAAAAATTATTTGACATCAACTGTTCAATAGATTTGATATTGATTTTGAACCTTTATTTTATTAAGCATCTTAGTAAATATTTTATGATATTGATTATAAATTCATCATGAAAAATAAATATTACATCGATTTTCATAACTAATAAATTTTCGTTGTTTTTTGTGTGACACATAATTTGATAACTAATTATATTTAAATAAACCATTTTTTTTCAATAACCATCATTGAAAATTGAAATTTGGTGTTAGCTTATTTTAATAACTACCGCAAAATATGTTATATCCCATATCAATGATTCATATAACTAATATTGTATTAGTCTCAAAAAAAAATTTTCTGTAGCCTTTTTATTTTTTACTTGTCTCGAATCATTTTCTAATATACTACTTTCAACCTAAAATATATTTAGAACTAGAAAAAATAAAATATTCTAACATTATCATACAATTTGAATAAATGGGATCAAGCAATATCTAATTATTTCAATTGTTTAATGGCATACATTTAGAGCATTTTCAAACTATAAGAAAATAAAATAAGCAAACGAAAATTTAAGTATTATAATAATTACAAACAAAAGGTTCATCATAGTAAAAGAAAAGTTATCTCCTAATTTATTATGATATTCGTCTTCCCCATATTTCTTAAACCCTAACCAAACTAACATTTCCATTATAATATCAATGAATTTGAAGTAAATAAAAATAAAAATAGTGAAAGGTTACTTTAATTAAAGATAGATATTTTACTATGAATACCCATTGTTCGATATATAAAGTTAGTGCTTATTAGAAAAGTATTTTTGAATTCAATACTTGCACTCTTGAATAAAACTAAGGAAAAAATATAAAATATCTCTCTTAATTTTGAGGTGATTGAATTTTGCTCTTTTCAATTTTGAAGTAATTAAATTTTACTTCCTTCAATTTTGAAAATTTAGAAATCACCTCCTTAAATTATACGAAACTTAGAATTAACAATCATCGTTAACTTAATTTATTATTTTATTAAATTATATAATATTTTTATAATTTTTTAAATAAAAATTATAATATTATATTATGTTAGTTTTTATTATTATTTTTTAAAAATAATTTTTATATTTTATAATTAATATGAATTAAATTAAATATATAGTGTTTTAATTAAATAATAAAAAATAAATTATAAAATCATATATGAAAAAGATAAAATAAACTAATATACTATAATATTATGGTTCCCATTTAATAAGTTTTTTAAAAAATGATGTAACTTAATAAAAATGATTAATTAAACTGACAATGAGTATTAATTTTAATTTTTGTGAAATTCAAAGATGTAATTTCTAAATTTCTAAGATAAAAAGGAGCAAAATCAAAACATCTCAAAATTGAAGGGAATATTTTCTTCAACTACTTATATGAGTGTGGACTTTCATGCCCTATTTTTTTTTTTTTTTTAAAAAGCAAATCTACCTCAGTCATTCAATGGTTGAGATTTGTTCAACATAACTGGCCCCACATAAAGTAACTTACTTGTTAATTTTCATTTTGTAAAAGAAATTTTCTATTTCACAATTGTTGCCTAAAATTAGAGAGAGACCAAAAATGCAAAATTCATTATAATTTTGAAAATAAAATTAATATTAATTTTAAGGTAAATTATACTCACTTTGAACATATATCCATCTCTCATGATTTCAACCTCTGTCACTTTTTTAAAATATAAGTGTACATTTTTTAAAATAAAAAAATATATGAATATAATTAAGTTAAATTTTGGACGAAGTGAGTATAATTTATCTTAATTTTATTTATTAAAAGAGAAAAATGTAATAAAAATATATTCATTTAATTAATATAAATATATAATAGAGAAAACAATTTTATATCTATATATCAACTCAAATAAAATTTGATCATGAAAAAACATTTTTTTAATATGTAAAATAAATTTTCAATTATGAATAATACTTCTCCCATTTCTTTTTATTTATCATTTTAGAAAAAAATATTATTTCCATTTATAGCATAACACCAATATTTTAATACTTGATAAATTAATAACCAAGACTAAATAATATTTTTGGTCAGTACTAACTTGAGATCAATAGGATAAATTAATAATTCACAAAGATTTTAAGATAATACATTTCAGAAAAAAAAAAGGTCCCACTTAATATATATAAATTAATAATCTCCTCATACATCAAAATTATATAATATATAATACAATTAGCGGGTTATTGTAAAATATTACTCCAATGTTATTTAATTTTTCTTGAAATTTCAGTATATATGTCATTTTAAAAAATCAATAATATATTTATTATCTTTTTCAATTTTCAAAATTTACCCTTGTAATTTTAATCAATGCTCAATAATTTCATATATCAATTAATTAATAAATTAATAAATTACAACTCTTTTCTACCTAAAATTCAAGTTGTTTATTACTCTCTTTAATCATTGTAAATTTACATTAAATGAGCATTAAAAGGAAATGGAGCAAGTGTTAATGAAACAAAGTAACGTGTGGGAAATGTTAAGGAAAGTGTTAAGGAAACAAAGTAACACACGAGAAATATTAAGTTTGAATGTTTAAGTTTTAAAATTAAAAATCATTTTTAATTTATCAATACGATTCACATAAAATTATTTTTATACGATGTTTTATTCTTCCTTTAATTTTAAAAAATATCACTTCAAATTAATAATACAAATATACTTTTTAATCTATCAACATTTTACCTTGAAATTATTAAATTGCACTAAATAATTAACATTGAGTTTATTAAAGCATATCCTTCTCTTATACCATCAGTTATGTATTATTAATTTTTTGCATCTATGATCATTGATTACACTTCAACTTTAAGTTAAAAATACTTTTTTTAAAATATTAGAAGTGATAATCCATTTAATGTACACATATATGATCTTAAATTTGAACCTATTTTAATACAAAATTGGCAACCAATAATTACCTATTTTGATATAACTTATCATTAATTAAATATTATGAAATAAGAAACTAATAATTAATATCTAATTATTATTTTATTTTATGTTATATTTTTTATATATAATAATCATATATATTGCATTTACTAGTTAATATCAATAATAATAACGTATATTCTTGGTTACTAATATATGCATAATTATGCATGACACGTAGCACATAAGGGATATTAGACAAGTTTATTATTTTATCAATTATAAATTATTTAGTCTGATGCATTGAATATAAATTACTTTTTAATTATAATTTATTTTGATTAGCATATAATTTAGTTAATTAATTTCCTAAAGAACAATGAGGTAAACTTTATTTACACTTGGCATTTGTACAATTTGATTATTTCTTTGGGCTGAAGTTGAAATATTTATTCTATTCTAACAATTCTTTTATTCTAAGCAGTTGGTAAAAAGTTACTCATTGCACCTTCTAGTCAGCTCATCTTGTATACATTATCAATGGCTTCAATTATGCCAACTACTTCTGGGATAAGTTTTAAGTAGGGCATTATAGTGCCCACCACTTGTAAATTGTAAATAAAAAGGCCCTTCCTCAAATGTTTTAGAATCTATTGTTATATGTTTTATTGATTGATTATATAGAGAGAGAGGAAATTGTTAACCTCCATATTTATATATAAAGATTAGTAATTCTTACTTGTATGAAAAAAAATATATTATTAACTTAAAAGATAATAAAATAATAAAAATTATTTAAATAATTTTAAAAAAAATCATAAATTTAAAATATTTAAGTCAATTTAATTCATTTTTTTATCTTAATGATAAATATACTTATTAATTAAAATAATTATTAATGATAATAAATTAACTTTAATACTATTTATTATTTTATTGTTATTAGATTAGAAATGTGACTTTTTGGTTCAGGAGGAAGAGAAGGTTGCTAATTTCCACGGATGAGAAGATTATCAATCTTTGAATATATATACATAATATTCAAAGAAAAAAAAATAATGCTATTCTCACTTTTATATATTTACTCCTTATTCATTTCCTCATAAAAAATTATCGAATTTATGATTTTATGAACTTCACTAAATGGAAATGATCATTTACTTTAAAAAAAATGTTCATTTACTCCGCTTTTAAAGACTACAATAAGTGAGATATTACATACAAATTTTTATAAAAAAAAATTAACATAGTGAATAGTTATAATTTTTTAAAAAATTAATTGATTATTATTTATTATATTTTAAATCTTTAATTTTTTTTATAAATAACAGTAATATTTCTCTTTAGGCTTTAAAATACATTATTTTAGACTTTGGATAATCTCAGTTCAGATATACATTCACGGAAAAGTTCGAAACAGAACCAACTGACTCCTTGATGACTCCAAAAGTTGGGGCCAAACACTTGTTTCGTGCTATGGACAACCGTGACACACGTTTGCGTGCAGAGCGAAAAATGCTCCTCCATTTATCGGTGCTCTCTTCCACCAAAATTTCACCTATATTTCACTTTTCCAAACCAAGACTAACGGTATCTACAAGTTGGCAGTTTTCATATTCTTTTGCGATCATTTTTTTTCCGAATACTTCAAAGTTCAAACATTTAATAATTATGTTGAATTCTAACTAATTTAAAATTGAATTTAATATAAATTTTTTTAATATCACTTTTTTTATTTATAAAATTTAAATTCAAAATAGAGGCATAGTATTTCAATCGCTCGCAATGATCGAAATCGGCCTTTTGTGTCTAAATACTGTGAAAGGAAACTCCTCTGGGTTATCTGAATCAAACTGCAGATCACATTAAATGCGAAGCGTTTATAATAATATAGCAGCTAATCGCTGCCTACGACGTTAACTCCGGGTAACAAAATCGGATTTGCCCCTCTAAAAGGTGAGAGATTCCTTAGAAAGCAAAACATAAGAAAATTAAAAATATATATATAATATGAAAAAAATATAAAATATCATCTTCAATTTTAGAGTGATTGAATTTTATCTTCTTTTATTTTAAAAACTTAGAAATTACCTATTTAAAGTTTATAAAACTTAAAATTAATATTTATTATCAATTTAATTAATCATTTAATTAAATTACATAATATTTTAAATATTTTTAAACAAAAATTATAATATTAAAGTATTGATATGCCAATTCATAATCTTATCATTTTCATCGTCCCTCCCTCGTTCATAATAGTGAATTATTTGATATAAGAACTTTTAAAATAAAATTTTCTTTATTTTGCTAGAAAATATTTTTTGCCAAAAAATCTTATTTATCTTTTATAAAGTGAAATATTGATAGATTACATATATACTTTAACTAAAAGATTATGATACTTAAAATATAACAGTGAAAAAAAAATAACTTCCTCTTTAAAATAAAGGATGCTATTTTTCACACATTTAACATTTTACAAATATACTATTTTACATTATCTTAATATTTTATAATTATATTTTTATAAAAAAATGTATTTCATTAAAATAAGGCTTCAATGTAACTCTCTTAAATTTAAAAAATTGCTTTCTTAATTATTTACTATGTAACAAATTTTAAATCATTCATCGCATGTTGATTTTAGAAAACAATACCTTTATCCACTTGTAATTTTTTTGTTTTTTACTTAATTTATTTATATTATTAAGTATTATAATTTGCTCATTGTGCTTTCTATTGTTAA
Source organism: Sindora glabra (assembly GCA_020226215.1). Classification (NCBI taxonomy): domain Eukaryota; kingdom Viridiplantae; phylum Streptophyta; class Magnoliopsida; order Fabales; family Fabaceae; genus Sindora; species Sindora glabra. The sequence continues at coordinate 34,581,897 of CM035227.1, read as the reverse complement.
CATTTTACCTACCTAAAATTTTTTTATCTAATTTTTAATGGAAAACTTCATACAAGTGAGTTAAGTGAAGTCAAGCAAAATCATATATGTGGATAATATTAATTCATAATAGGAAATGAAATATATTCATCTAATCTTCTTATTTTAATAACACATCTTAAATGATAAAAAATATATTACAATACATGGCATATATAAAAAAAATCTACTAAAACTCTTAATATCTATAAATAACAAAATTCTTATATTTCATTGCTGATAGTTATATAAAGTATATAATAATAACATATAATTTGAGGACTTAAATTAAGAAAATAGGATTAATATTTTTTAATCCCAATTAAGAATTCTGAATATCAATTCACATAAATATGAAAAAAATTATCATTTACCCTCTAATAATTTTTTCAAAATTTACTTAACTTATTTGTTATAAAATATTTCATTAAAAATTGTATGGAAAATAATTTTTATGGATAAAGTATTAATATTAAAAAGTATAAACAAATAAATTAAAACACTTCAAAATACAAAAATATTAAATGAAAATTAGTAAAGTTACAAATAAATAAAATGTAATTATTTAATAATTTTGTGATAAACGATTACCATAATTTTCTTTAGGGGAACTAAACCTATTGCAGCAGAGGTAGACGTAGTGACTCAGCTGATGGATCTGAGGTACTTGGTCTTTCTGGAAAAGCAGAAGATACTGATATTATTAATTGGTCCGCGCATCTGCTCTGCTTGATACATTGCACTTAACCAAACATCACTTTTTTTTTTTGGCATTAAGCTAAGAAGGGGATGTGGTCCTGCAGGCCACAAAAGCAAGCACCAATTATTTATCTATGGTGCAAATCAACAATGATTATTAGCAAAGTGATTAAGTTAATCATCGCATAGAAAAGACCGTTTGATTGGTTAATACACCATTTTGTGCTTTGACCTTCTTGGCAAATGAGATATCTGGATGTTCTGCTGTCTCGACCATTATGCAACTTAGTGTGACTGCACTGTAGACATTAATAAGTTTTTCTGGCTTTAACTCCTTCTAGCAGCATCTTGGAAAGTTGCCATCTTACGTGTCGAATGATAGATGTATTCACACTAAACTAAGAAATTGAAAAATGAAAAAATTGTCCCCTAGCGTCGCTATTTGGTTTTGTTTATTATAACTTGAATGGTGTAAATTTAAATTAATTTTAAAGCTGTCAATTGATTCGACCATTTTTTTAAACTATTTTTGTTAAAGATTTGGAAGTATCCCATGATTTCAAATTAATGTTTGGATCATAAATTACATGAAATAACTCATGTAACTTCGAGTCAACTAATAAAATTTATGACCTTCGATAATTTATGTTTTAAGTTTAAATTTACTATTAGTAATTTTAAGAAATTTAATAGTTTGTAAATACATTGTCATTGCATAAAAACACAATAAAAGTGTAACTTATGCTTCCCATAAATTTTTCTTGTATTAAAAAGTGATATTGATCTACATTATAAAGTGGCTTCCCCATGCAGCATTTAACTTTGTACAATTAGTTCTCAAATAACATTACTATAAGTAAAATGCTTGAGTTTATCGACAGTGCTTTAAGTTTAAATTTACTATTAGTAATTTTAAGAAATTTAATAGTTTGTAAATGCATGAAAACACAATAAAAGTGTAACCTATGCTTGAGTTTATCAACCATGTTATAAGTCCCGACTTAAGAGATCCAAAAATGTGCTTTGAAAATATCTCACTCCTTAAATCAAAATGCATGTGGGGCTGCAAAAATTAATCAAGAGTATACAATTCATAATTTTTTTTTTTGCAGACATATTCACATCCAATTTCGGAACATATATCATTTTCCTTAGTTTACAATTAATACTTCTAAAATCAATTATGGACAATTAGTATGATCAAAATGCATTCTGCGGTATCTATATTCAACTTACCTCAAATAATATTAGAAAATATTAAAAATAAATTAATATTATATATAATGTTATATATCAAACTTAATATTAAATGTTAGGATTGTCTAAATGGACCAAACTTTACAAATTATAGAATCAACTTCTAGATTAAAATAAATCAAATTGTGACTCATTTTTTAATGCAAGCTTTCGTGGCCTAGTTTGCGAGAGCCTCCACACTACTTGATCTATTACTAATGAATATGTGTATTTTACAATAAAAAATTGCAAATTATGTGAATTAATTTACAAACCGAATCACCTAAAATGTGATTGTTTTTAGAGCGCTATACCATCTGAAACTATTGTTCCGAAAAGGAGCTGAAACAACGTGGAGGGATGCTAGGTCATTGTTGTGCTTGAATATCAAAAAAGGGAGATAGTGCTAAAAAATAAGGCAAAATTGGCATTAAATGCTCCGTCGGGATTATTTTAAAATAATTAATTGGGATGTTTATAATTTTTCTATGTTTTAATACCAACTTATACAAGCTAATTCGCGCAAATCAAATTCCAAATAAATTTAGGATATTTTTAGTTTGTGAAATTATTTTCTATTTTCATTGTTTAATTTCATTTTTTTTAAAATGTAATTGATATTTATATGAATATAATCCCATTTTTCATCTGAAAAATAAATAATAATTATAAGATGATTCCAAATTTAAATAATAATTATTGATAATTATAATGATAGTAATAATTGGATAATGTAGAGGTAGTGATAGTATCAATATTAGAGGAAGTAGTGAGATGGTGGTAATAACAATAACAACAGAAGTGAAGCTAGTGATAAAAGTAGTTATAATAGAGGTAGCAATGATAATAAATGTGGTGATAATAAAGGCAATGATGATCATTGAGGAAGTGGTAATAGTAATTACTAGTTATGGAAGTGAGAAAGTAGAGGTGATGGTCTTAGTAGCAGTAGTAACAATGATTGTGCGATTATGAAGGTGAGGGTAGTGATAGCAATAATAATGGTGGAAGTGCTAGTATTGGTAAATATGCGAGTTGTTGGTCAATAGAAGTAAATAATAAATTATTATAATAAATGTAAATAATTCTAAATAATTATAGTATAGAAATGAAAATATAAAAAATGTCTTTTAATGTTTTTAAAATTTTTAGAAATGCATATTTCATTTTCTAAGAAATGAAAATGTTAAAATGTACCTTAACATATTTTCATATAGATTTTCTATTTTTAGCAAAAATAAAAATAGGAAATAACTATAGCAAACATGTCCTTAATTCTAAACATGTAAAATAAGTTTAAAATTCATGAACAATATAAATAGCCTAAGGTCACAAGGTAGGTTAGACTTTTTATATTAGAATTCATATTTTTTATGAGTTAACGTAGACAAGTTCACACATTTTTACTCTTTTGCCCATGTGAGTGTGGCACGGTCTACCTATAAGCTTTAACCTTTTTTATTTTTAAATTAAATTTTTTTATAATTTCTCAAATATTTAGAAAATTTTTAATTTAATTTAATTTTCAATCTAATATTCAATAGATTAACATAATTTTTTAGCTTCACTTAACTAATTTATTACATAAAAAATTTAATTACCCATTTATAATTTATAAAAAATAATTTTTTTAATCTAACCTTATTTAATATTTCTTAAAAGTATTTTACTTCCTATTTCTAATTTTTATATGTACATATTAATGATTTCATCACTTCCGATGGTTAAAAAACATAACCCGCGGGCACAATAAATTTTTTCTACTTTTTTTTACAAATTTGTACGAGTAAATCTGCACAGTGGGCTCGACAACCTCGTTTAGACTTTGATGCAACCCTTTGGTGGCGCCAACAGAGAGTTCCAAAGTTCATGTAAATGACCCTTAAACCCACGCGCTCGCACGTGATGGGATTGTCTTTATAGAGACAGAGAAAGGATGCATCACGAGTGGGAGTGGGCTTTTCCATATAAAGGAAGGCATGTCTATTCTCAGAAAGTAATAAAATACGTAGATCTCAATCTCCTTCCCTTTTGTCAATTGCCAATGAGAAGCATAGTTGTAGACAAATTATCAGAGTAATGTCGCCCACTTTCTTGAAAACGTAAACCAATAGATAATAGTGTTCTATGTCATAGGTATCATTTGTATAAAAAAATATTAATGATTTGTGATTTTTTTTTTAAGTGATGCAATGTTATTGGCTAAGGATTTGATTCGAATTCTATTTCTGTAAATATTATAATTTTTCATTTGTGCCTACGTTATCTTATTTAGGTTTAAATCATGATTGAATAAAAATAGCAATCAAATTAAATATGTTTTATTTTACTTAATACAACTATCAAGTTAAAGTTATTTTTTAATAAAAAATTGGTTTATAAATACTGGCATAGTAGAGCGTTCATTTTAAAGGAGGAAGAATTTATGTTTGTAATCTTGTGGGATTATATGAAGTACTCATACTTTATCTTTTTTTTAAAATTATTTATATTGAAAGTAAAAGGCATACATCATTGATAAAATATAAATATATATAATCAATTAAAAGGATTATAAGATAATTTTATGCATTTGATGTGCGAATTCAAAAGTACTTAATTATTTTGTATTTTTTTCTTGGATTTCTTAGTGGCTTTGAGATTACTTATTTTTTGATTTTTTGTTATATTCAGGTATTCTCATATATTTTTGGTATGAAACTTATTTAGGACAAGAGCAATAAATGATAAATTTCTTTTAATAATAAGATCTTTAAAAATTGAATTCAAAACTCTTTAAATTTGAAATGCTTTAAAACTCAACTTGCTATCATTAAATCTAACAAATTATTGATATATATATATATATAATATATATATATATATATATATATATATATATATATCTTTGTCTTATCTTTTTTTTAACTTTGTCGATTCAATTTTGCGTCATTTAATTTTTTTTCCAACAATTTGCTTTTAGTTTATTTTTAATATTTTGAATTTAGAATATTGTACATATGTGTGTATATATATGTTTGTTTGTTACCTTTTTTAGAAAATTAGTAATTAAAAGTTTATCAACGTAGATATAGGAAAAAGAATAGTGAAGAAAAAAATACATTATTAAGTATATATTTATTGATATAATTGAATCAAATTTAGAAAATTTCCTCGAAGGTTGAAGACCATTGATTAAGTTCAAATTCTAATTGGCTTTTGCTGCCGTAGCACACTTCCAAGTGAGTGGCAGCACATGAACACAAACCAGCAATCAACGCAGCCCACGAGCACAGATGCACACCGCCGTTAAATTATGGATCGGAGCAGGGGAGCACTTGTTTCTAAAAGTGAATTACGCATTCTCATTTATTTAATAGATAATATTTATACATAGAAATTTTGATATATTACTATATTAATAATGTATCAATATATTATCAAATGTGATTGTATATTAAATCTACCTTTTTTTATAATATATTAATTGTCAAATTTAATAATCTATCAATATAATATAAGTTTTTTCTATTTTATAGGAAAATGGAGGCAATAACTTTAGAAGTGTAAGAATAATGTATTTTTGGATGACATGATGAGGAGTTCAATCTCCTAAAAAATTAAGTGAATTTACCGTTAGATTATATTTAATGTATTAAAATTTATTTTTTTAATTTTAACTTACTTATTTTAATATTCAAAAAAGATAATCTGATTGTAAAATACTAAACCTCTTAAAAGGTTGACTTCCCCCTAAAATTATCATATATTTTTTTTATGGGCATCCTCTTCTTTTATTGGAAAAATAATTAAATGAATTTTATAAAGAGATTTTTCTTTCTTTTTTTTTAAATTGTGAGTCCTAATAAAAGAAAAAAATAAATTCTAAAGTAAATTCTTTATTTTTTTTTCAAAAATGACAGGAAAATAGTAGAAGAAAAAACAGAGGATTTAAATCCATTTTTGTGGTAGCTACAAGTCGCAAGACGAATATAGATATCATTAACAGAAAAAATTGTGAGTTTCAAAATAAAATGAGAAAATTACATTTTACTCATATGCGATCTTATTAATTGTTACTTAACTCATATGTGTTTTTTAATATTAACATTCCATCCATCTAAATTTTTTTATTTAATTTTTAAGTGAGTAATTCATATTAAGAGAGCTAAATGAATTCAAAAGAAATTAAGGAGGTAAATTATATTTTTTTATATTCATGTAAACTATTGTTTAGAATTCTTAATTAGCGCTAAAAATATATTAATTATGTTTCCTTGATTTGAATTTACAAAATATATATATTAATATTATATGTTTTAAAAAATTATTAGTAATCAAATACATGAAAATTTCGTTGTCTGCAAATGTTAAAATTTTAGTTGATTTTTTTTACACATAACATATATTATAATAAACTTTTTTCTTAATTAGGGTGTGTTATTAAGATTTATGTATTTTAATTTCTATTGAGAATTTTTTATATTATTTCAAAAAATATAAGAAAATTATATTTTACTCTTATGTGATTTTATTTTGTTTTACTTAATTTATTTATTATGAAATTCTCCGTTAAAAATTGAATAAAAAAAGAGGTTTAAGTAAATACAATATTAATAGTAGAAAGTATAGATGGATAAATTAGAATGCTTGAAAATTCACATAAATTAAATAAAAATCATAAAATATAATTTTTTTCAAATAAAAATTTATACATTTATCTTTTATAAATTAAAAAAAAAATTGAAAGACTCCGACCGAGACCAGGACTTGGAATATGATTCATCCTGTATGGTTAAATGGAGAAATTCTTATGTATTTGTAATATATTAAGATAAATCATTTACAATTTTTTAAAAATACTAAACTGTCCTTAGATTTTGATTTAATGTAGTAATTGTAATTAAATTGTTACATTTGATTGTCTAATCGAATAAATTCTTATATTTTCATAAATCTCATATTAATTAATAAACATAGGACAAAAAATTTGAGGTGATTAAGATTTACAAATAATCCATGAAAATACAAGATTCTACTTGATTGGATAATCAAATATAATAACTGCAACCGTAATTATTTCCCTAACTAAAACTTGTAAGTAATTTTATGTTTAAAAATTATTTTAAATATTAGGAAGTTCAACCTTTCCAAGCTGCCACCATAATTGAGGGAGCGTGATATGTTGGAGGACGATTTGATATTTAAATTAAATCAATATAGAATTTAAATATAATTAAAAAAAGTATAGGGGAATAACACTGGGTTCAAGGCTCACAAACAGGGTCTTCGTACAGCGGGCAGATTTTATTTAGAAAGTGCTTAATTTACCTCTCCCCCCTTATTTGTAAACATATATCACAAGAGTACGACTAGTATTTATCTAGGCTCTATTTATTTTTTAAATGATAATTTTCATGAAAAAAATTTATTTTCATTTTTAATAAAAATAAAGAAATATTATACATTTTTATATCTTATAATTAAATAGAAATAATTTCTAAAATCATAATAGGAGAAAAAATAACTTCTTCTTTAAAAAAAAGAAAATTATTTTCTATCAAATATATTATATTTAACATTGAATATATCAACTATTTTTATTACATTAATAATTTATAACTATATTCTTATGAAATATGTTTTTTATATTAATAATTTATAATTATATTCTTACAAAATATATTTTTTACAAAAAATGAAAGCTTAATATATTTTCTAAGATTCACAATTGTCGCCTTTAACTCTCCTTCTGAACGAACTAGAAGATTATTATTAACATTTATTTAATTAATAATCATTTGCAAAACTAAGAAGTCATTTGATTCATACAGGAAGTAACTTCCTGCAGGAAATTGAACTTCTTAAAAAATAACTTTTTATGTGAATTTTCATGTGAATTTCTTGAGAAGTATTCAAAGTTCTTTGATTGATACATAAGAAATAACACTTCTTACAAAATAACTTCTTATATCTTGTTTGGTCTAACTTTAAATATTTTAGGAAGTATTAATAAAATAACTATTATATCCCCGTATTATTATAGTATAAAATAATAAATTTTAATTATCATTAATTAAATTTAATAAAGATAATTTTGTCATTGTATTTATAAATAATATGAGATATAGAACTTACCTAAACGGGAGATGGGTAAGTAACATCTCATATTTTGTAAGAAGTAGAATTTTTAAAAAGTTCGATTTCTCACAGTTTGTGAGATAATAATTAATTAAATAACTTAACAGTTGAAAAATAAAATTTTTTATGTTATTGAAGCAAACTAAACCACCTCTGATATGGATGGGTATAAATAAGAGTTAGTTGACTTTATGATCGCAGTTGATTCCAAATATCCATCATTCTTTCCTTCTGCTTTACTCCATCATTCTTTCTCCCACTTTCAACGTAGGCTGATATCCTTTCTTTATGTGGTTGTTATGGTGGTGCATATGGGTGCTTCTTGAGTTGTCGGTCTTTATATAGATCAAACATCATATAATATGTTTTTGGGAGCATTTTGAAACTAGTGCCCCAATTATATAAATCTTGATTCCATAGCATAGATTGAAAATGTTTTTATAGTTATCCTTCTAGTTTCTAGTTTGCATTATGCAAATAGCCAAAATGTAGTGGGCATTGATGCTTGTATATTAAATTCAGCTATTGGATATGTGCATTTAATTTTTCTTCTAAAATAATATTCGCCGGTTTCGCACTCTTCAAAGTTATTTGAGAGCATATTCTTAGTTAAGGATTTTATAATGAGAAAATATTTTTATTATAATGCTTCGTGATAACAGTCAATGTTGATTGTTTATACTTACTCTTTTTTTATAAAAAGAAAAAAAAATAACAAGCTTGACTCTAGAATCACTCGACTTGCCATGATTTGTAACTCAATTTTATCAATTTTGAATGTAAAATTTAACTAATTTAAATCAAATACAATTTACTCTTATTCAAATTGCAAAATTCACAAGCAATTTGTTTATATATATTGTTAAATTTAATTCAAATTTAAATTATTATCAATTATTAATTATTTTTATTATAATTTTTTTTTTACTCAAATTAAGCTTCTGTGTTAAAATTGAATTGAGATTTTTTACTAAACAAATAATTTTGAATATAAATATTCGCATACTAACAAAGAATTTGAGTTTGAAATATGTTAAAAATGTGAGATGATTATTTATAAGAGTTATATGAGAATCCTCATAAAGTTTCGTGAAAAATGTAATAATAGTAATTAAAAAACTACGGTATTATAATTGAAAACTTCTGCACACATTATCCTATAATATTTTGATGATATAACGGATAATTCATGATTTGTGTTTTTTTTTTAGAATTTGAAAATTTTCATGTTAATTTTTTTTATTATTCTCTCTTTAGTTTTAATTCTTGATAATTGTATATTTGGAGATAGAACATTTTTTCCAATATATATTATGTGTGTGTATAAATCAACTCAACCCATTCTTTCTCATCTCAACAATAAATTCATTTATTAAATTAAAAAATTATTGGTGGTGAAAAAGTATCTATAATATTATTTATTATTTTATTATTTTTAAATTACTAGCTTAAATTTTTTATACAACAGAGTGGAGTTTTGTTAACACACACGCACGCACGCGTGCGTGTGTGTACACATATTGTTTTATCTCTGGTCTGTGTGTTTTTTTATACCCTTAAATACAAATACTGGGTCACATAATGTTAAGTGATACCATTTTGATATCAAATCATATTCTTCGATCTCTTTTATATTTACCAGAGTTTTTATTTGTATATAATTGGAAAAAAAATATTGTGATCAAATTATTTATAAGTTTCTAGTCATCAGAAAAAAAATTATTTATAAGTTTCTAAATTAGGTATAGCTGATATACATTTCAGTAGTAAAATAGGTATGATGAATTTTTAAAAAAATGAAAAAAATGTGATAATTAATAGTAATTGCAACTACCATCTTATATTTGGCGATCATTGAAATTGGGTGTTGTGTCTCTCAGTCCCTTCCCTATGTAACACTCGGCAAAGGATACTAATGTCTTTGAAGAGAAACACGTCGAGGGGGGACGTGAGTTTTTTATCTTTAATTTTTAATTTTTTTAATTTTTAAATAATAAAAAATTAAAATATTTTAAAAGTACTACATACTTATTTATAAATTAATTATAATACATTTTAAATTTATATATATTCATAAAAAATATTATATATAAAAAATAAATTATAACATACCTATAAAATAAGAATATTATTTATAAATTATCTATAATACAATTCTATATAATTAAAAATAAAAAATAGGAGTATAATTTTATATAAGTAAAAAATATAGGGTTATATAAAATTTAAAAATTAAAAAAAAGGCTTTACTGGCCGTTTGACATATTAGTTAGCTTTTGTGGGACAAATCAATTGTGACTTGCCGCTTTTAGGACTTTCAAAATGAAGGTCGAAATCATTCGAAAACCACAGGTTTTAACCCATTTTAATAGCTCTACTTGCTGAGCATTTTCATCATTTGAATTTCTATAATTTGTTTTTTCATTTCATGTATTTAAGTAATTATATTGTTAATTTAATTGTCCATGTTATTGTTTGTCTATTTCGTGGGTATATTCCGTTGTATCAATGATTAATGATAATTTTTTACATAAAGTAAATACAATATTTAATCCTTATTAATTATAAACATGATGATTATTATATTTACCTAATTTTATAATTAATATTATTAATTTTTTATTTTTTATTTTTTATAATTATTTAATTCTTTCTTTATTCATAATATTAAAATAAATGATGAAAATAAAAAATATAATCTAAAGCAAACATGCATTTGACATATCTAATACGAAATTTTACATTTCAGTTTTATATTTTTACTTATTTTAATATTATAAGGGAATAAATAGATGAATAATTATAAAAATCATACAATTAAAGAATTAATAATAGAAATTATAAAATTTAAAAAATATAATAATCATGTGCATTTGTACATAAATGAAAGACTATTTTTTTTCACTTAACATTTCTATGTAACTTTGTAGTAATTTCTAGCTCAATTTTTTTAATCAAAATTAATATGTGTGTGTTTCATATTTCACAAATAAATATCATGAAAAAAATTTATAAAGTTAATACAAGTTGTATAATTAAAAAATTATAATTAGAAATATAAAGATATACATATATGTAAATACATACATTATTCTCATTCTCTAAATTTTCTATAAAAATCTTCTATTTTATGGAAAATTTGATATAAGAAACTAAAATTAATAATCAAATAAAAAAATTAAAGTATGAGAAATTAGATGCCCAATCCAATTAAATTTAGATATTTCAAAATTAATTTAAAAGTATAATAGTTACTTTTTCTTCTGATAAATACATTATAACTTATTATGCATGAGCATTATAAAAATTCATAAAATGAGCATATACAAATGAATTATTAAGAATACAAAATATATTTAAATAAAAAATAATTATTTTACATTACACAAATATTCTATCTAAAAATAATTTTACATTTGATGTATTTAAAAAACTAGCTAATAAAAATATTAACAAAATTGTAAAATTAATAATTTTAATTTTAATATAATTTAAAATATAGCAAAAAAATTATTGTAATAATTATTAAATTTAATTAATAGTATAAAAGGATAATATTGTAAATAAAATATTTTAAAAATATATTTATAATACAAATTTTAAATATATATTTGATATAAATTAAATTTAGGAAAATAAAGTGATAATAAATATAAAGTATATGCTAATAAGTGGATTATAATTATAGTAATATTAGGTAAATATGAAAAATACTATAATGATTTACAATATAGGCATATACAAATAATTTATTAAAAATATTGAATATATTTGAATAAAAATAAATAATTCTAAATTTTTAAGATAAATATCAAATATAATTTATTAGTAGATTGCAAAATTTTTTATCTATTAAAAAGAGGATAGAAAATTAAATAATCATAATATATTAAATTTAAAAAAATAAATTAATCTAATAAAATATAAAAATGGTAAACTTCAATTAAATTCTCTTTGATATAATTTTTTTAGAGTTAATTTTGGAAGGGGAATTTTTTTTTTTGGAAGGAAAATTTACAGATGAGAGAGTTCTAGAGGAAAATATAATATACTATATAGTCAGAGAAAGATATAAATAGAACATAAATTCTTTAGGAAAAAATATAAAATGAAATATCATTGACTCCATTCCCATTTTATTTTTTACCCATATCTTTTTTATGATTTTTAATATAAATATTAAAATTAATTCAAAAATAAATATAAAATTTTAAGATAAATATTAAATATAATTTATTAGTAAATTATAAATTTTTTCCATTTATTTAAAATAGGATAAAAAATTAAATAATTATAATATATTAAATTTAAAAAAAAGAGTAAGTTAATATAATAAAATATAAAAACAATAGACATTGCATTAAATAATCTTTAATGTTTTCACACAAAAAAATACTCTTTAATGTGATTTTTTTTTTTTAACAAATGGATGAATTTTAAAGGAAGATATATGGATAGATGTAGTTAGATTAAAGAAAGATACAGATATAGATAAATATAAAATATAGACGTAGAATGTAGAGTATTCATATAAAAAATAAAGTGAAATATCATTGATTTCCTTCTTATTTCATTTTATATCCATATTTTTTCATTTTTTTAAGGTGAATATTAAAATGAGTTTAAAAATAATTATAAGACTTTTAAGATTGCAAATTTTTTTTCATTTATTTAAAAAGGATAGAAAATTAAATAATTATAATACATTAAATTTAGAAAGAAAGTAAATTAATTTAATAAAATATAAAAATGACAAATGTTGCATTAAATACTTTTTGACATAAATTTTTTTGGAGATAGTTTTGAAAGGAATTTTTTTTTTAAGGAAAAAAATTTACATGTGAAACAATTATAGAGGAAAATATAGATTCAAATTTGAATACTCATCAATTTATAATAGATTTTTACTGTGAATTATCGTTTATTTAAATTGGATCTTTGTGATGAAATAGGATTATGATTATTTGATACGTATATATTTTAAGAATACAGTTATACTACATAAAAATGAAAGGAACGAGAGAGAATTATTGTTTGTGCTTGCAAAAGTTATATTAAACTCTTTGAAGGATAAAAAAAAAAAAGATCGTATCCCGTGCAACCGGGCTATAAGTTTATGCATTAATTAAAAGAATATTAGTAGAAGAATGCAATAATTAAAAATATATATAGTTATTATAAATATTTGTTTTGATAAAAGATGACTCTAACATGAAATTTAAGAGAAGAATTTGATTTCAAAATGAACTTACATATTCTTATAGAATTTGAAATACTTCTTTAAACACAAAATTAGTGGTGACATTTGTATTCCCATTCGCATTGTCACAAATTAAAATTTTTAAATCTTTTCTGCTTCTAATTTTGGATGTAGTAATATATAATTAACTGTAACTAAATAATTATTTAAGCAATAAAGTCCAACTCTCTTCGGTAATTGTTTATGAAATTGTGATGAGAAACTTCTTCTTTGCAATTTGAAGGGCCATTTGCTTTGGGAAGGATTAAGTACCATTAAGGTATAAAAACTTTTAAACCAATATTTCTGTCAGTTAAAACTTTAATTTTTATGATGTAGTTGACCAATTATGTGATTATAAATTTTGTTCCATTACAAAGATTGACAGATTGGTTTATATTTCTCACAAGTATAACTAGAACACCAACCTTTAAATTGAGATTATGATTAGGCAAACTTTTACAATGTATCTCATTTAAAACTATTGGAATCAATAAATCAACTTGGTAAGACTTATTTGAGCTCATTTTACATATTAAATCTAAACTTAAATATTCTTTCCCCTTATTGTGAATTAATGATAAAATGTAGAAATTCACTTCATCAAAAATATTAAGTCTTTGAGAAAAAATAGCTACATCATATAACTTTCTTTATTATTGAAGTTCTGCAATAAAGATGGAGAGGTTGAATGAATAGTTGCTTCAATTGGACCAATGAAATCTTTAATCAGCATATCTTCTAGAATCTCTATTTCAACCTTACCACCATTTAGCTCTCCAAGTTTCTTATTACCAATATTTAAAATTCATTCTAAGAATTCCTTTAATCTTTCAAGTTTGAGCAGAGAACATGAATCTTATTGAAGCTATAAATTCTTTGTTAGAGTTAACACATAATAATAATCTTACAAATAAGAAAAGTTCAAAGTTGCATTAACAATATTAATGCAATTACCTCTTAAAATTATTGGTAGAATCTAGCAAAAGTCACCACAAAAAACAATTGTTTTTCCTCCAAATGGTAAATTATTGCTATTTGGAATTTCAAATTGAATAATATCTCAAAGTGTTCTATCAAGTACCTCAAAACAATATTTGTTCAACATTGGCATCTGCAATAATTCTATTTGAGGACTTTCTTATTTTATATTACATTTTGAATCTTTATTAATATCTAAAAGAATGGCAAAACTTATATGAATTATGCATCCACCTAGAAGTAAAATAAAGGCTATGTCATTTGATGCTACAATTAATACAATTCACCTTCAGATCTTAAAAAAGCAATTAAAGTCCTCCATATAAAAGTTACCACAATACCACTATAACCATATAGAAAGAAAACATCTTTATTTCCAAATTTAACAACATTAATAAGAATGTTAAAAAAAAAATTCTTCTATAAAGTCATTAAATGTAATAAATTTCTTACCTCAATCTTTAAAGCCTTTTTATCATAATTGAGCTTATCAGTTATTAATTGATTTCAAAGTAGAGAAAAGTCATTGAGATATGGAGTTGGCATTGGTGGAAATTCTTGTCAATTGCAACCATTACTTCTTAAAATCCTTTCAATATCAATAAAAGTAAAATTTTGTAATTGCTCATCTATAACTGTTAGATCTATTAAAAAAAGTTAGATGAAAAGAATAATACAAAAATAAAGAGTTAATAAATACAAAACCTATTAATAAAAATTTTGAATACCTTCTAATTGAAGTCTTATTCTTTCCATGTACAATAAAGACCAAGTTTCCTTCTAAACAATTTTAGATCTTGAAAGACAATTGCAAAACACCATAGTATAATAAAATTTTTGCAAATATTGACCAATTCCTTAAGAAGATGCTTTTTTAATTATAACAATACACTCTTTGTCATCATTAAGTAATCCCTAAGCATAGCAAACATCTTTGAATGTTTCATAAACAATATCATTTATAGTTCTTATATCTCTATAGCATGTAGGTCCTTTAACTTTTTTGAGCAATATATGCAAGTAATATAATTCTCCAATTGATGGGAGCATAAAATTGATTCTTCCAATTGCAAATTCATATTGTCTTTTTACCCATTTTTTATTATCTTATTTGTAAGCATATTTCAAAGGAAAATTTATATAAGTTAACTCCCTTCCATATGGATCTTCTTTATTTTTTTGTCATCCATGTAATAAACATTTTATCTTTTTCTATTCTCAATTGACTACTTCTTTAAGTGATCTATCATCGATAACAACTAAATATTATTAGCTTAAAAGGTGAAATTTTAACTCTTTAATTGGGGGGTTAGCTATAATGAATGTCATAGCAAAAAATTCTCTAATATGCCTTACAAGCTAATATATATCTACAATCATAATAAGATTTAATCTTATCAATATTACCAATTGATTGACTTTTCTCTTCAACTTGGTACAAATAAGTTATGACATGATCATAACCTTTGTTCATGTCTTTGAAAAGATATTTGATTGATGTGCCTTAGTTGCAAGCTTCAATGTTAATGTGAGCTTTATATCAAATCAACAATTAAGAATTATATGAAACAATGAATCTATTATCTAATATGATGTGATTTTTTCTAAATGGTTCTTCCATTTTTGCAGCATCTATATAAGGTATAACTATCATCATTAACTAAAGTTTGATCCAAATATCTCCTTGGGAAATGTTTAATGCATGTACCACTTTCCATGCATAGAGATTTAGGATTAGTAGCTCTACATAGTCCATGAACTATAAAAGTCTTTACCAAATCATACAAAATTGGATCTTCATATGCATCTGGAATTTTAACATATAATCTCTTATTAATAGCCACTAAAGTGAGAAATTTATATTAAAGGGACAAAAAAGATATTATGTGAGCATGAGGAAAGCTTCTCTTCTAAAACTCCATAATATATATTATTGTAAAAGATAAAAAGAGACATTGAGTAAGTAAAAATAGTTATTTAATAACCATGAACAATATCAATGAAATTAGAAATACTTTAATGATAATTGATAAGTGAACTTACTTGCTACAACTTTGCTAAAGTAAGAACCTTTTGCTAAATCTTTGATCATGTACATAACTTAATTTTGAAAACTTTACAAGTTAATTCATAATGATCTAAAGGTTTCATTCTAAGTGAATCAATAATTCTAATAATCTTAGGCTAATTTGAATTACAGGTGAATGTTAAAAATATATTAAGATATCTAGTCCGTCTACATATAACCATTGCATCATGGTATTTTTACATCATATGTCTAGCACTACCTATGAAACTTGATGGAAGAATGATTCTTCAACCTCTAGATGCTGCATTGGTTTTACCCTTTAATAAAGTATAATTAAAATCATGATATATATCTCCTCTAATCTTTGGTTAGTGACTTTTTACATATCCAATCCTTTTTTATTCAATTATAATGCATGTATCAGTAATAAATTGTTGCAATAATCTTCTAGAATTCATTGACATGAAAATTTCTTCAATCAATCCTCCAATCTAAAGAAAAAGAATTCTTACATTAATAGTTAACTCTATTTTTTAGCTAAACTTGCAAAAGGTTCATGATATAAACATTAACTCTATATCCATCTTTAATGTATGGGAAAATGAATGGATGTTGCAATGAAAGATAAGATAAAGAAGATGAAACTCACTGATACATTGAACTCCTCCATGTTCAATTTTAATTATGATATCATGTTTGTCACATTTAATATTATCAAAAATAAGATGTGTTACCTTACTAGCAATTGAAATGTTGTAGTTTCATCTATATTTTAATCTACTATTAATCAATCATAATCTGATTTTCACTAAATAATTTTCTTTGTATCCATTTCTTGCAATTTTGAACTAAAAGATTCACTTCTCAAGAATTTTCTTCAAATCTTCAACCAAAGATGAATCAATGCTATTGTTTAATGAATCTGTTGCACTACACAAATACAAAAATTTTAATAAAAATAAGAAAAAGAAGAAGAAGATGCGATGATAATAAATGCATAATTATAAACTTATTCATTTCATTATCCTTGTCATATGTATAGAGTTGAGCAAAATGTGGACCATTCTATGGTAATTGTGTCATGTATACAATAAACATAAGGACCTTGAACATTTGTTACATTCTTATCCAACTTATCACCTATGGATGTGAATGTTTCATTGTCCTTGCCATATGTATAGAGTTGAGCAAAATGTGGACCATTCTATGGTAATTGTGTCCATGTATACAATAAACATAAGGACTCGAACATTTGTTACATTCTTGTCCAACTTATCACCTATGGATGTGAATGAGAATAGACAATTGTATACTCTTATATTATCCTTCAAATTCTTGCTTCTCATAGAATCTTTATTTAAAAGAAGATTTTTCAAAAGGCATCTTCAAGGAAATTTTTCTTTGCCTTGACAACAATAAAATGAAAATTTTGGCTTATAATATCTCCTAAATCTTGATATGCATTCTTTATATCATATTTAAGCTCCACAAAATTCACATTCAATACTCTATCACAAATATACAAATAACCTACAGAAATTAATAAATAACATAATATGTTAAAATTTCAATTCCTAATTAATAAATAACATAATATATTAAAATTTCTATTCCCAAGTAAGAATATAATTTTTTTTAAAAAAAGAGAGAGCAGCATTCGATATCTACATACCATCTTCCATTGAGTTTGGGTCCAATTTGCTTTTAAGTTCAACAGTTATATATACGTGGAGTATCTTTAGAGAGAGAGAGAGAGAGAGAGAGAGAGAGAGAGGTACATCTTATTAAAAACAAAATTTTACATTATCAAGCATATTGCAATGAAAATTTTAAATTTTACATACTTACCATTTGTATTGTCATGAATATTCTTGCTTAGAAAATTATTTCCAAAAGTTAGTTCGGTTGAACTAACTGGCTCCATTAGACCACTTAACTCAACTGTAATGATAGCAGAAGTAAAGGATGGCTCATTAATAACCGATATTTGCAAAGAAGTTCCATTTAGATTCTGAATTTGCACTTCCAATTCTTCATCAATTATTCTATTTCTTTTACAATTGATAGATCCATTCATATCACGCCTACATAGAATAATTAAGAAAAAATTTAAACTTTAATCATCTTTATTAAAAGAAGTCTTCAAATAATTTTTATGACATTATTAAAATTAAAAAATATATAATATTACCTTTTGCATTCAAAACAGCAACAAAATTGAATATTTCTTGCAAATTTATAAAAGAATTTGATATATCACGCAATGCTCGATGTCTACTCTTGTACAAATCAATGTCGTTACCACTTGAAGAAGGAACAAAAGAAGAAAAAAAGGGCTCTTGGAAATTTTCATTCTAATATTAGATGAAGACAACTGCATCTCGTTGCTGGAAACATTCCCCTTCATAAGTATTCTCATATGTTCAATAGGAATAGAATTGTCTATAAATTAAAAAGAAAAAAAATGACTTAGACTTGAAAATATAAATGAAATAATACCAAAATGTAACAAATATGTCAATTTTTAATCGTTCAATTTCAAAAACAATAATTTAATCAATCTTGGAAGTTAGAGTTAAAGAAATTTATTAAAATACCACAGACATTATCAGTAAGGTAAATATTGTTGTCAAAAGCAGAAACTTGGTTGTCTTGTTGGATTTGTGGAATGTTAGTTGTAGTAAATCCTAACAGAAAAAATGAAATGGTTTTAGAAATGTTTATTAGTTAGTTTAAAATATAAATGAATTTAAGAAACAAATTTCATATTAGAATGATTTTTTTGTTTTGGCCTGCTTTGCACTATTCTAATTTCAACACGTTTCATTGTCATAATTTTCATTACAATTCATATGTATTGTAAAAATATTTTCAATCATATTAAAAAAATTAAATAAGAAAATTCGTTTAATTGAAAAAAAATCCATAAACAAAAACCTAACTTAAAAATAAAGTCATAAAACAGAGGAACGTTAGATTTCAAATAATTATAACAGGAAATTAAAAATAAATTGTAATAGATATTTTCACAATCAATGACTAGACATCTTGAGGACAAATGCATATCGTAAAATTGGAATGGTTGTAGAGATACCAAATACAAAAACGAGAGTGCAATGGAAAAATTTATAAATAAAAACAAAGCTTATGTATCCAAGCCTTAATCTTATCTGACAAAATTATAAGAGAAACCTGAAATGAACTGGTTCATATGCATAATATCATCTTATAACACAAAAAAACTTTTGGAGGAGTAAAATCCCAAAGTAGATCAGAGATTATGATTGTTTCAATTTAAAAAGGATTTCAAATGATCCTTAAACAAAATTCATAAAGACTGTATCCTTAAAAAATTTGCAGAAGACAAACAAAACTTTCCTTAAAGCAAATAACTTCTGACGTGCGAGCAACTAAAGAATAGTTATATTCTGGAAAACCTCTTAACAATAGGAACGCTTAAGGAATTTATGGTTCAGAGGCTTTGTACGTACCAAATTAGGAAAAATTAGACCAATTAAAAAATGGATTTAAATGCATATAATCCAGCAAGATTCGATCCTAAATAAACCGGATCAATTTAGAAGCCTAAACAAGCCTAAATTATTTTTTTTAATTTTTATATAAATAAATTAAGTAGTATTTGTGTTTAAAAAAAAGAAAATAACCTATTAATTATTTTTACATCAAGATTAATATAAAACACAATTTAATTATTAAAAAATTAAATTAGTTACTAAAAATTAATTAAATATAATAAAATTAATAAATATAAAAATATAATACATAAAAATAAAAATTAAAAAAAGGTAGGATGGTCTATAAACCAATCCATGACCTTCATAAATGAATTATATCTCTTGAAATGAATCTGTTAAAAATATGGCCTAAACAAATTAGACCCACACAGATTTTAGCTCAGTTTGGCCCAATTAGTCCTTTAAACACTCTTAATTAACAATAATATCTCTGAGATTTCAGAAGATAGTATCCATATGAAGCTTGGAGAAATAGGGTGTCCTGCATTTTGCATATTTATTTTATTGTCTGATAGTGTTGAACTTATGTCTTGCTCAAGAAAAAAGACTACTTCAAACCAAAAGAGGAATAAATTGAAGGTAACATGAGAAATCATTCGAACAAGAAGAATTTCACTGTTTAGGGAAAAGAATAATGAAGATATAATCTTACATGTTAGTTCAAGAAAGCTTAATATAAGGCATAAATCTAACTTAGGTTAACAAGAAACATAATTACTGCAATATAAAAGGAAATAAGTAAAAATTGCACAACAGCTGAACAAATAAGGAACAAACCTCACGACCAGAAGAATGGATCCACATTGTCTCTCTGGTTATTGACTGCCTCAAAGATGTTGTCTACCGCAATAGTAGCTTTGGTGCATTTAGAAACAAACTAAACAAATAGCCATCGAATATATATATATATATATATATATATATATATATATATATATATATATATATATATATATATATATATATATATATATATATATATATATATATATATATATATATATATATAAGAACAGCATATAAATCGTTCTCCTAAAAATGAGGAATCCACGCTCTATTTTTGGGTTTGAAAAATATGAAGAAATGATAATTCACCAACAATGAGCTTAAAAAAGATAAAATACAAGTGTAAAATGAAAATATTGCACAAAAAGGTGCTGTAGGAAATAAAAAGGCTAAACCTGCATAATCCTAACTTGGCGGTAAACAAACAAAATGGAAAACCAAAGAGCCCTCTGTCTTCCACCAAACAAATTGTTGAATGGAATTGCGTATGGCTTTTGATGTATTCTTCTTCACTGATTTGATTAGAAATAGCTGTTGAACAAAATTACATATTTGCCATTTGAAATGCTCAAAATACTGGGTCTAATATATGACACTAATCAGTAATCATAATAAATAAAACCACACTAGAATGATGAGTTGCTTTATAGTTCAACAAACATTACTTACACATCGAAATTTGAAAACAATAAAAGAAGTTGTCAATATTGAAAACAAATGAAATTATATTGAAAATATTACCTTTTGTCAGTAAATAGATTAAATTTAAACTAAACTTTAACTCTTAAGTTAAAGTAAACTGACAGTAACGGATATTGATATTGAAGAAAATATGATTGTTAGTAAATTAAATAAAAGTAGAGATCAACGCTTTCTTTTAATAGTAGAATGCGAAAAAAAGTTTGTTTGTGTCACAAATTTTATAAATAATAGCGCATTCCTTTTAGGAAATAAGATTGAGAAATGAAAATATGGGAGCATTCCTCTAATAGTAGAAATTAATATTAAGAAATAGAAATATGAGTTCATTCCCTTTACAAGTTAAGAATTAATCAAAATTAAGAAGTATAAATATGAGAACTTAAATTAAAAATTGAAAATAACCTTAGTTTGAATTTATAAAGCTTCTTGAAAATAGAAAATCAAGTTAAATGTTTGCCATCGTGAATATTTTTACATAATTATTAAGAAGCATATCTTATTATTAACTTTACACATCTCGAATTTACAATCGAACCACTTAATTAACACGGGTTATTGTCATCCTCGTTTTGCTATGTTTACTATATACAATCACTTCAAAATATAAACACGATCTACTTTACTATAGACATTCAATGCAGGAATTTAAACCATTTATTTTAATACGGAGACTCAATTTATAAATTATCCAAAATTATAAAATACCAAGAAAAATTTTTAACTATCAACACTTTTGTGAGCTTGGCAAAATAAAAAAGTCTATTAAATAAGTATTTTATATTTATTCAAATGACAGAATTTTAACAAATATTTAAAAATCAATAGCAACAGAAATACACTAATAACGTGTCACCACAAGTTCTTGAAAAAGAACAAATAGTCTATTATCACAAGGTCTACAAACACACTTCATAAAAATAAAACTCCAGGCCCTTCTAAATGCAGGTCCATTTTAGATCTCTAATCAAAATTCTCTCTCTTGATATTCAAGTTCAACTTGGTGGTGGAATGTTGGGAAGATATCAAAAAGGCAATAGGGAAATTACCAACATCCACTTCTTTGGGATTCATTTTGCATGGACTCAAAGTTTTGTAGCCCAATTCAACTTGATTATCAGAAGAGACTAAAAATGTTTCATTCAATTGGTGATGAGAAAAAAAAATTAACAAAAAAATTAAATAAAGATATAATAAGAAATTAAAGTGCACTATAATTCTTTCCTTCAAAAATTAAACGTTCAATTTAAACTTAAAATCAGAAATGTAAAAGGTTACGGGTGAAACTAACATTTGAATCCAAAATCTCATAGCTTTCATTAGCAACACCACTGATTGAATGCAGAGGGAAAAAAGAACTTTTTAGATAAACAAGAAAGTTCAGGAATAACTGGTATATATATTGTGGTTAATTCAAAACAAAATATAGCATACTAAAAATATTTGTACCTTCTATACACCATAGAGTTTGATAAAATCTAAAATTATGGGCTCATCATTTGTAATTTTAACAACTAGGTAACTATGCCAAATTTTGAAGATGTTACTTTGTATGGTGTCAACCTTGAATAGAGAGGTCTTCTCAAGAAAATCTTCCTCTATTTCAAATGGGTAATCAAAGCATTCACCCTCTTAGAAAAATATTTCATTTCTTAAAAAATAACAAAAAAATGAATAAAGGAAAAAAGAATTACACGTAATCAGTAAAAGTTTGCCCAAAATATACCGTCGTTAATCTATTACTTAGATATGAAGCAGTAATCTTACATATGGTAGTAGTACCAGACTTAAACACAACAAATGATAACCTTGTCCGAGTATTTAATTAACATTTGAATTCAAAACTTCTTTAAAAATTATTTTGTCAAATATGTCGAGATTTAGAACTGAGATTGTTTAAAAATAGTAAATAAATAAATAATAAGTCATAAATATTATATTATATTTAGAAATAACATTTTAAAAATATTTATTTACTATTTATTTATTAAATTTTAAATAAATAAATAATAAGTCATAAATATGTAATATTGAAAATAAAATTAATTAAAATTTAGGTAATTATATTTTTATTTTAAAAATATTTATTTTATCAATATTAATTAATATCAAACTAAATATAAATTAATTTAATTTATAAATTTATTTATATTTACATATCTTTTATATCATTTTACATTTTTTTAATTAATTCAACGACTAATTTTATTACATACTTTTAATGTAATCAGTTAATTTATTAATTATCTAGTAATAGTTATAAGTTATAAACTAATTTATTAGCTATTTATAATAAACATAACCATAAGTTGTGAATCCTTTTTTTCGTTAAAATTCTTTTTATTAAATATAAATGATATATCTTAATTCTCTAATTTGTTGGAAAAATGAATTTATTAAGATACACCTAAATTAATTCGGACACCCACAGTCGAAGAAATTTATTATCTAATGGAATTATTCTCTTTAAAATCTGAGAATGGATGAAAGAAACCTATTATCCTGATTCTTTAATTCAGCTAAGATCATAATTCTCGTAAACCAAATTTGCTTCCACAATTTTCTCTTTCTCTCTAAGTAAAGTTTGATAAAGTTTAACAAAATATTTGGACACATAATGTTGACACCCAATTCTGTGCCAACTAATAATATAACTAAAATAATTTTTTAAAAAAATAAAAAATTTAGTAAAAAATTAAAAATTTTTATAAAAATTAAAATTATAAAAATAATAAATAATAAATAAATAATTTTAAAAAAAATTAAAAAAATGTAACCAGCTACTTTCCTTCTTCTTATTTTGAATGTGCGGTTACCTACTACTGCATACCATGGAACTTGTTTCTTCACCAATTGTGTAATGCAATTTTTTGCTTTCACACGTAAAAAAAGGAAAAATGTGTTACTTATAGGTGGCTTCTCCATTCTTTTATTTAACTTTCATCAATATCTGGAAGGGGCACAAAAAAAGGAGAAGGAGGAGGCAAAAGGGAGCCTAAAAAAATTAAAAAAGAAGAAGAGAATGGCGCATAGAAAGGAGAAGTGAGATACAAAAAAAAGGGGGAGTTATTGAAAAATGAAAAATATTTTATAAAAAAATCTAAAAAAATGGAGGAAAAAGAAATATAGAAAAAAGAAAAAGTTATTCAAAAAGAACAAGAAGAGGTATTTGTAAAAAAAAAATTAAAAAAGGAAGAGAGATAAAGATAAAAAAGAAAGAAAGAAGAAAAAAAGAAGAAGAAGCAACAGCAAGATGAAGTTACAAATGAGAAAGAATAAGAAAAATTAGGTGAGAGAAAAGAAAAAGTAGAAAGAATAACCTTTTCAACATATATATATTATTTATGTTGTCCTCTCCCTTTTCTTATTTTATTTTAATTTCTAAATTTTATATTTTATTTATTAAAAAATTATAAAATATAAAAATAATAATAATAAAGGGGGACATCCTTCTAAAGGATGCCCCCCTCCACATGCTCATTTAGAAGGATGGGACAGCACCCAATGCCATCTTATCCATTTTAACTTTTTTTTGTTTATTCCTTTTAATATTTTATATATTCAATATATAATATTAGAAGTGTTTTTGTTCTATTCTTATGATGAAATAAAAATAAATAGTTTAGAAGTTCAAATTATTTAACATTCTTGAAGCAAGAGATGCTGGTGTGTGTCCTAAGAGCTAATCATATAGATGATTGCAATACTACACAATGTATTATGTTTCATTTTGGTAATATAATTATTATATTTTATTTTATTTTATTTTGCGTAAATTATAACTTAAATATAATAATTATCCTTGGAATAACTTTACTATTCCTAAAATGCTCCTACTTAAGTATTATTACGAAAATAATAGTAATAATACATTAAAACTAGCATGTATAGTGACTGATAATTATGAATCATGCATATGTGATATCAAGTCAATACATGAGTACATTGTTAGTGAATAATGTATTGGATTGACCAACTGTGAGAATACTGCATGAATAAACGTGTCATTAGTTATTCTCATATGATCATAAATGCGCATAGTCCTTTGATCTAAAGTCACTATGATTCCCTACATAAGGAGTTACTCACTTTGATGTCGTCATATATCATCTTTAATTGGGATGGCGAGTAGGACGTTGATTGGGTATATCATAAATCATGCAGAGGGAAGTAAGTGATATAGATGGGATTTTGTTACTCTTGTATAAAAGAGAAATATCCTTGGGCCCCTTGATTGAGTGAAACTTAGAAATGTATGGCTATGCTTAATTAAATCAATATGTGATATTAATCATTTGTTTTAAGTCTACTCAGTATTAAGAAATATAAATTGAACATTGACGAGGATGATACACTCCATGCCTCCAATTCGATTTGGATATTGTTACAAAAGGGATTATGGTGCAAAATATTGATCATATATTAGGTAGATGTCGAATCATAGACATTCTTACTACTTGAGTAGCAGTAATGTATGTTAGGAATTCGGATTATCATATATATATTATTTATGTTGTCCTCTCCCTTTTCTTATTTTATTTTAATTTCTAAATTTTATATTTTATTTATTAAAAAATTATAAAATATAAAAATAATAATAATAAAGGGGGACATCCTTCCAAAGGATGTCCCCTCCACATGCTCATTTAGAAGGATGGGACAACACCTAATGCCATCTTATCCATTTTAACTTTTTTTTATTTATTTCTTTTAATATTTTATATATTCAATATATAATATTAGAAGTGTTTTTGTGCTATTCTTATGACGAAATAAAAATAAATAGTTTGGATGTTCAAATTATTTAACATTCTTGAGATAAGAGATGTTGGTGTGTGTCCTAGGAGCTAATTATATAGATGATTGTAATATTACATAATGTATTACGTTTCATTTTGACAAGAGATGCTGGTGTGTGTCCTAGGAGCTGCAAGAGATGTTGGTGTGTGTCGTAGGAGCTAATCATATAAATGATTGTAATATTACACAATGTATTACATTTCATTTTAGCAATATAATTATTTTATTTTATTTTGCACAAATTATAATTTAAATATAATAATTATCCTTGGAATAACTTTACTATTCCAAAAATGTCTCTAGTCAAGTATTATTACAAAAATGATAGTAATAATACATCGAGACTAGCATGTATAGTAACTGATGATTATGAATCATGCATATGTGATATCAAGTCAATACATGAGTACATTGTTAGTGAATAATGTATTGGATTGACCCACTGTGAGAATACTACATGAATAAACATGTCATTAGTCATTCTCATATGATCATAAATGCGCATAGTCCTTTGACCTAAAGTCATTATGGTTCCCTACATGAGGAGTCACTCACTTTGATGTCGTCATATGTCATCTTTAATTAGGATGGCGAATAGGACATTGATTGAGTGTGTCACAAATCATGTAAAGGAAAGTAAGTGATATAGATGGGATTTTGTTACTCTTGTATAAAAGAGAAATATCCTTGGGCCTCTTGATTGAGTGAAACTTAGAAATGTATAGCCATGCTCAATTAAATCAATATGTGATATTGATCATTTGTTTTAAGTCTACTCAATATCAAGAAATATAAATTGAACATTGATGAGGATGACACACTCCATGCCTCCAATTCAATTTGGATATTGTTACAAAAATGATTATGGTGTAAAATGTTGTTCATATATTAGGTATATGTCGAATCATAGATATTCTTATTACTTGAGTGGCAATGATGTATGTTAGGAATTCGGATTATCATATGTAGCGAAAATTTAAAATTTGATCCAAATTCTACTTAGGATCCATGCAAAAAGTATAAATTAATGATTAGGGTTTTATCTATTGGACACTCGTATTTTTACTGATTAAAACTTGAAAGCAGATGAATCAAATGCCAGCCGGAAGGTACAGCGTCTGTATGGTATTCACACGGAGTGAACAACGATCTCTCACCCTCCACAAATCTACTAGGATGCATTTTTTTCTCTAGGAATTAGGATTGGATATTTTCTGAGTGATTTAGGGTTTGTATGGAAGTTTTGAGCGTGTCACTCATGTGCTGCCCTCAAGCCCCTTTTTATAAAACTTAAGCAAGCCATAATCCTAGTCTTACTAGGATAATGCTTTCAAAATCCTAATTACACTTAACAACTCATCTTATCCTTATCCTAGAGATAATGAAGAAAGATAGGACTTATCTATTAATTATCTAATATTAGATAATATTATCTCATAATATAAATATCTTAATATTATATAATTGCATATAGTTATCAAATATTAAAATAATATTATCTCATAATATATTTATCTAATATCTGATAACATAATTATTTGATATTACTTTAATATTACATAATATTATATATATATATATATATATATATATATATATATATATATATATTATGTGAATAGCACATTATTATTCTTAATAATAATATATATGTACGAAAATAAATTCAATTAATTAGATATTAATATAATTAAAGTCCAATTAATTATTATCTTATTTCTACTCCTTTTGTGTGATCCTATAGATTTTTATTACGTTGATAATGACTCATTATTGAGCTATAGACAATGAGCGGTATCTAGCAATACATCATTACCGCTCAAATAGTAAGAATGTCTGTGATTCGAATCCACCTAATACATGATTAACGTTTTGCATCATAATCTCTTTTTGTAATAATATCCAAATTAAACTGGAGGCATGAAATGTGTCATCCTCGTCAATGTTCAATTTATATTTCTTGATACTGAGTAGGCTTAAAATAAATGATTAATATCACATATTAATATAATTGAGTATGACTATGCATTTCTAAGTCTCACTCAATCAAGGGACCCAAGGATATTTCTCTTTTATACAAGAGTAACAAAATTCCATCTACATCACTCACTTCTCTCTACACAATCTATGACACACCCAATCAATGCCCTATTCATTATCGTCATTTTGATTAAAGGTGACATAGGACAATATTAAAGTGAGTAATTCCTCATATAAGGAACCGTAGTGACTTCAGGTTAAAAGTTTATGTGTATTTGTAATCATATGAGAATAACTTATGACATATCTATCCATGTAATATTCTCATAGTGGGTCAGTCCAGTACATTGTTCACTAGCAATGTACTCATGTATTGACTTGATATCACATATCCATAATTTGTAATCATCAGTCACTATACATGTTAATCTCAATGTATTTTTGCTTTCCTTTTCGTAATAATACTTGACTAGGGGCATTTTAAGAATAGTGAAGCTATTCCAAGGATAATTATTATATTAAGTTATAAATCGCATAGAATAATAATAAAATTATGAAAATAAAATATAATAATTAAATTACCTAAAATAAAACATAATACATTGTATATTATTTCAATCATCTATATGATTGGTTCCTAAGACACACACCAACAATGTATTGCTAGATACCACTCATTGTCTATGGCCCAAAATGAGTCATTATCAACGTACTAAGAACCTACAGAGTTATACAAAAGGAGTAGGAATGAGATAATAATTAATTAAATTTTAGTTAGATTAAAATTTAATTAATTGAACTTATTTTTGTGCATATATATATTATTAAGATAATATATATTTATTCACGTAATATACATATTATATATTATGTGATATTATTTGATATTAAAGTAATATCAGATAATTACATTATTATATGATATTACTATCATTTTTGTAATAATACTTAACTAGGAGCATTTTAGAAATAGCGAAGTTATTCCAAGAATAATTATTATATTAAGTTATAAATCGCGTAGAATAATAATAAAATTATGAAAATAAAATATAATAATTAAATTGCCTAAAATAAATATAATACATTGTGTATTATTTCAATCATCTATATGATTGTTTCGTAGGACACATACTAACAATGTATTGCTAGATACCGCTCATTATCTATGGCCCAAAATGAGTCATTATCAATGTAATAAGAACCTACAGGGTCACACAAAAGGAGTAGGAATGAGACAATAATTAATTGAATTTTAGTTAGACTAAAATTCAATTAATTATTGTCTCATTCCTACTCCTTTTGTGTGACCTTGTAGGTTCTTATTACATTGATAATGACTCATTTTGGGCCATAGTTAAACTAAAATTTAATTAATTAAACTTATTTTTGTGCATATATATATTATTAAGATAATATATATTTATTCACGTAATATACATATTATATATTATATGATATTATTTGATATTAAAATAATATTATTTGATATTAAAATAATATCAGATAATTACGTTATATAGATATTAGATAATTATATTATAAGATAATAATATTATTATTATTATCTAATATTAGATAATTAATAGATAAGTCATAACTCTCCTCACTCTCTATAGGAAAAGGATAAGGTAATAGTTATTTTTGTGCATATAATTATTATTAAGATAATATATATTTATTCTCGTAATATACATATTATATATTATGTGATATTATTTGATATTAAAGTAATATCATATAATTACATTATTAGATATTAGATAATTATATTATGGGATATTATTATTATTATTATCTAATATTAGATAATTAATAGATAAATCAGATCTCTCCTCACTCTCTATAGAAAAAGGATAAGGTGATAGTTATTTAGTGTGATTAGAATTTTTGAAATATTATCCTACTAAAATTAGGATTGTAATATGCCTTAGTTTAATAAAAGGGACTTGAAGGCAGTACTTTGATACACGCACATTGGCTTCAATCAAACCCTAAATCACTCTAGAAAATGTCCAAACCCAATCCTAGTGAGAGAAACGAATCCTAGCATCTTCGTGGAGGCGAAAAGTCGTTATTCACTCCGTGTGAATACCGTAGAGATGTTATACCTTCTGGCCAATATTCGATTCATCTCAGTCTCTCAAGAATTCATTTAGAAAGAACACGAGCATAAATAAGGTAAAATCCTAATACTGATTTATGACTTTTGCATGAATCCTATAAAGGTTTTGGATTAAAATTTTAAAATTTCGTTGCATATGTTGATTCAAATCCTCACAAGAGATACTTTTAAAAATCGGGTAAGCTAATTAAATTAAAGAATCTTAATATTATTACACATAAAATTATCTTATATTCGTCATGTACAATCATAATTTATATTTATATTTAAAAATATATATTTATGATGACGAAATAATATTGAAATTATTTGCAGATACAACAAATATAATTTCAATTTTTTTGAGTAATTCTTTATTCAAATTTGACTATGAAGTTAGGCAAATTTGATATTTCAAAAATTATAAAAATGATATCGAATTATGATTTCAATTTTTTTGAGCAGTTATGTATTCAAATTTAGTTATGAAATTAACAAATTTAATACTTTAAAATTGCGGGATAATATTGAAATTATAATTTCAATTCTTCAAATTTTTATTTTAGATTTAGCCATGAAATTAGATAAATTTAAAAATCTAAATAAAAATTATTAACATAATATTTTTAATAAATAAATAAATAAAATTACCTTAAACAATTTTTATTACCTAAAAAAATTTATATTAAAATTATTTTATAAAAAATTCTTTTAAAAATAATAAAATGAAAATCTTTATAAAAATAATAATATTTTATCACTAATAAAATAAAAATTATTTAAAAATATTTTCAAATATAATAAATAAAAAAATTTAAAATAACAAAACTTATGCCTATAACGTATTAAAATTAAGTAATTCAATTGTAGATGCGATCATAATGATACTTAATATTATTGACGCACGTTATTTTATTCAAATCTTATCATAAAGTTGAAAGGATTTAACAACTAAATTAACAAATTATTTAATATTTTTTTAAAAATATAAAATATAAAAGTCTTTCAAAAATAATAAAATTTGTGGCTATGACATATCAAAATTAAGAAATTCGATTATAAGTGCAATCATAATAGTACTTAATATTATTGAGACACTTTTTATCTAAATTCTACCACCAAGTTGGATAAATTTGGATAACTAAATTAATAATTTAACTAAAATTAAAAATTATACTCTTAATAAAATACATGTAATATAATAAGGACCATTATAATTTAACTCGTAAGATAAAATTAAAATAAATAGATAACCATTCTTTGAACGGACGTTGTAGGATAATAATACCTTCCCTACATGTAACCAATTCTCAAATCCAACTCTAAGAATGTAGATCATTTTTGGTATTCTAATCACACCATAAAAAATGTTTGGTGACGATTTCTTTTTCTTTTTATTCACACACACACACACATAACATCATATTTTCGGAGGGGGTGTGGAAACCCGCTCGCCTCCTTCAGATCCCACTACCAAACACATCGTGACACATAACAAGTATGTGACCAATGCCCTTTCATACCACATTGATAATATATACTTTTTTGAAATCTTTGAATTTTTATTATATTATCCCTTTTCTTCACTATTCTCCCACTTTTGGTAGTGAAAAGTAATTTTATGATTAGTCATACTACTTTTATAACTATCATGACTACAACAATTAATCTTATTTTTTTTGTCTTGGCTTAAACCTCTTAATTGATAATGCATTCACTTCATGTAATAAAATAAAACTAGTTAGATGAACTTTATAAATTTTCATTCAGAGCTCATTATTTTGTTAAGTCACAAGATCAAAATTTTTTAAATCCATTTTCTCTATATTCCTACTATATGAGCATATTGGATGCATGAAAAGTATAGAATATTTTTTTAAGCATGTTTTCTTTATTGACTTTATCTCCACATAATTTCAATTGAAAACTAATTTTAAATATTGTAAAAATATATTCAGTTACAAATTTAAAATCTTGAAAATGTAAATGTGTCTAATTATAACGAAGTTTTGAAAAAATTACAATTTTGTGGTGGTCATATCTTTCTATTAAACTTTTTCCAAAGGACATAAGATATTCATTTTCCAATTCTCTGTGTAGATGGTGACAAAGGAAAATCATTACCTTTGTATATTTTTGTAATAATTCTTGATTTTCTTGTTTGATTGTATCTTCAAGATTCATTGATTTGAAATGTAATTCAACATTTAATATTCATGATAGATAATTCTTTTTAGTATATCAAGGATCACAAATTTAAGAATTGTGAGATTTGTCATGATAATAATTGAACCCAAAACTTGGAAAATATATTGTTATACAAATAGAAATAGTAACTCCAAAATTTCATTTTAATTGAGCAAAATTTCATGTTGATAATATATTATAAAAAAAGAAAAATACTAAAATTTTAGAAGTAAAGTAAACAAGAATATAATTTTCACTTAAATGCTGAACTTTTACAAGAAGACTTGTTTTTCCACTCCAATTCTAACTGTATACATGTCCTCGTGTAAGCCTTATTTATAGGCTAAATTTCACCTCCTTCAAGCTTTGACAAGAAAATAAGAACGACTAGCCTTTCAATATCCTACAATTGCTTTTCAATGGCTTATAATAGACTTATGCATATAGTTATTACATCTAATCTAGTCAAGTTCTTTACTGTGAAGCAGTTAAATTGCCTTCTAAAAGATAACAGACATCCATTCATTTACAAAGCAGTATTATACTAGCTTATAATATATAAATTAATGATTTTTCAAATTTATTCATTTTCTTTTAATCAAATGACAACTTCTATTCTTATCATGTAAATAAATGTTTGACATATCCTCATTAATTTAATGTAAATAAATAAAAAATAAGTAAGTTAAAAAATATATGATATTAAAAATTAATTAATTAAATTTTAAGTTATTATATTATTATTTTGAATAATAAATATATGTAAAATAAAGAAATAAAAAATGTAATATCATAAATATAATTTAATTAATTATATTCTTACTTTTGAATATTTTGATTGCATTAATCTAATTTGGCTTCAAAATAAATATAAATTAATTTAATTCATATGCCAATTTATATTAACATGTCATTTATATCATTTTATATTTCTCATATAGTTCAATAATTAATTTTACTAAATACTTTTAATATAATTACCTAATTTATTTGTCATCAAACTTTTAATTATGAGCTACCAACTACTTCCTTCCCTTCTTTTTATTTATCATTTTTGGAAAGAAATTATTTGTCTATTTTTATCTGTCATTTTAAAAATCTTAAACTCTAAATGCTTAGTTACTCTATACATTTATTATAAAAAATTTCAACAAATTTACGCTATCATATCTCTTTCTTCATTCTTAATTATCTTTAACTTTGTGATTAGAATGATGAAGTAAATTATAATTATAGTAAAAGGTAATTTTAGAAAATTAAATTAAATTAAACATGGTAAACTAACTTTCTTAATCTTTATAATATATTTTTAAGCCACAAATAAAAATGGATAGAGACAGAGGAATTTATCAGTTATTAGTTACAAACTTTAGCTTGAGTAAAAGTGCATAACAAGTAACCTTATGAAACTTAATTCATTTATTTAGAAGTATAAAAAGATTACTTTTAATGTTTTAGACATTTAGACATCATTTAATTGGTAAAAATAATATAAAAAGTGCAATTTCTTAAAAAAGTAAAAAATTCTTAAGCTAATATTAATTGTCAAAATAGAAAAAGTAAAATTTTTGAGGAAATTTTACTTCCCATAAATCATAAAAAATTATTTACTCATATATTTCCTCAATAAAAAGAACTTTTCATATCATTTATAAATATAATCATAGAAATACAAAACTATTCTACTTAATTTAATTGATGACCATTTAAACCTTTTATCTTTACTATTCAAAAATAATAATAAATATGATTTATTAATTATAAAAATTATAAATATAATTATTAATTATATAATATATAGTTACTTTTTAATTATATAATGAATAGTATATAAAATTATGTCAAATAATTATTAAATATTATATTATAAATACAAATTGTAAATATAAACATAAATATAATGATAATAGAAATTTAATTCTAAATAGAATTTTATTTATTATATATCTATAATAGTATTTTATTTAATATCTTATATTCATTAAATTTTATTATTTTTTATTTTAATATTCAATTATAAAAATTTATACATTTCATATCTATTTTATATAAATATAATAGAATTAATTATTTAATTAATATTTTTCTTCATTTAAATTATATTTCATATATAAACTTATTTTACTTTTTAATAGTACATTAAAAATAAAAAAATTAGAATTTTGAAAAATTATGATAAAAAAATAGATTAGAAATATAATTTCATTATAAAAAAATACATTGGCCTTCTTTAAATTTTATTGAAATTATAGGGATCTTATTTTTAGTTTCAAATCATATAGAAACTTGTCTTAAAATATTAAACAATACTCTACTTAAATCCAAATTTAAACTTTTTTTAATAAATTGATGAAAAATGATAATTACAAATTCAATTCAAATAATACATACCAATATGAGACATCTTAAGTATTTTATGAAAAAAATATATCTTGATTAGGTTTAAATAGCCAAAATATAATTGAAAAAATTTAAATTTTAATGCAATTATTATAGATTTTTATCTATTTGAATTCACCTACAACATATGTTTAATAATAAAATATTTAAATTATCAAATATATTGCTTAATTTGAATTTATAATCATCTTTTCTCATTATTTTATTAAAAAAAAGTTTAGATTTAAGTTTAAATATAGCATTATTTTATATTTTAAATGATATCTATGAAAGTTTTGAAATGAAGGAGAGGTTTGTCTAATTTTATTATCTGTTTGTTTCAACAAGAAATATTTTTCATACAATATAGTTATAAAATGTTGAGATAAGAAAAAATATTTTATTTGTTTAATGTTTAATATGAATAATTTGAAAAAAGTAACTTTCCATTTTTCAAAGAGTTATTTGGCTTTAACTAAATATTATTTTTTTAACTATAAATACAAATAATATGTCACTTCTCTATTAATTTGCATATTATATGCAAATGACATTTTTTCAATAGAAAATCATTAGAGATAATTTAAATTTATTAATATTTTTTATTTTTTATCTTACAATTTTGAAGGATATATCAGCCATACTTTTTAAAAAATTCAAAATTAAATTAAACAAAATATAAAAAATTAGTTTCTAAAAAATTTTAATTCTTTAATATCAATCAAATAATTTTAAGTATTTTTCAAAAAGTTTATAAAAGAATTTAATTTTGAAAAAATTTAATTTCTTATTAGAACTTATTTTTTGGTTTAAACCAAATAACTCCAAACTTCAATTACTTTTTGTTGCTTGCCAATATTCAATTTTATTTTTACTTAGACAAATTATAAAGGGGTTTTAAATTTATCTTGACTTCGAGTTACCTAGGTTAACAATTAAGATTGAATATTTTTTTAGTAATAAAAACTAACACATTCCTAAACATATATCCAATATTTTCAGTTCGAATTTAAAACGGTAGAATGTAAAAAGCCCCAGTACCGTAATAGTATCATTGGTGCGGTTCCAACAAGATTTAAGCAACTATTATTGTTTTGTTTATATTTACTAGCAACAAGCCAACAACCCAGACGAGTGAATTCGTTAATTTTGACCAAAGAATTTTGAATATTTTTTACGAAGTTTATTGAAAAATTTACTTCTTAAAAATTTTAATTTTTCGTTAAAATATATTTTTATGTAAACCACATCATTCCTTAACTTTGGAAGTTCGTCTACTTTTTGTTTCTTGCAAAAATTCAATTCTATTTTTCTTAGACACATTATAAACGAGTTTTAAATTTATCTTGACTTCAATTTACATAGGTCAACAATTTAGACTGAAGGAAATTTTTAAATAATAATAAAAATGTCAAATTCCTAATATTTTGAATTCAAATTTAAAACAGCCATTGCTTTAGAATTATGAGTTCATATTGGACAATAAATGATCGTAAAAGAAAAAACTAACATTTATATTGACATGATGATATTTTTAAAATTATTGGAACTAATAAGATGATGGTCAATAAATATAATTAATATTTATTTTGATATAATAATATTTTTTAAATTTTTGAAAAACTTAAAACAGCAATTTTTTATCCAACTAATGTTATAAGGTATAACATTCGAAGGATATTAGAAGGAAAAAAAAAGAAAATTTAAGATATCAATTTTAAAATTAATTGATGTCTATCTAGATGCAATGATATTTTTACAATTATTTAGAAATTTAAAATGATAATTTTTTACTCAATTGACATCATAATGTATGACATTTAAATATTAGTCAACAAAGGAAAAAAACTTAAAATGTCAATTTTAGAATTAACCAATATTTATTTGGATGTGATGTTATTTTTGAAATTATGGGTAAAATTAAAACATCAATTTTTTGCTTAATCAATGTCAAAATATATAGCATTTAAATGTTGCTAGAAAATGAGGGAATTTGAAATGTCCATTTTAGAATTAATTGATATTTATTTGAGTGTGATGACATTTTTAAAATCATTAGAAAATAAAATGTGTCAATTTTTTTATATAATCAATATTAAAATATCCAGCATTTAAAAGTTACTAAAAGAAAAAAAAAGAAACTTCAAATGTTGATTTTAGAAATAACTAACATCTAAATATGCTAAAGTTTAGTTAGAACTTTAGACACAACGATATTTTTTAGGGTTTAAATAAAGTACATTTCATTTTTTTTATTTATGCTCACTCCCCTCTTTTTGGTTCTCATGTTTAATCTTTATTTTCGTCTAGTTCCTTTTATAGAATTCTAAATATTTCTTCATCTTCCATCATATGTTAATAAACTACCAATTCCCCTTCAACTAACAACAAGCACAAAGTAAATATCTTATTTTAGGATACTAGTTTAAAACATAAAATATGACTTCTCTTACTTCTATTTTCCTCAAATCTTCATCTTTTTCATTTTTGAATTTTTTGTGTAGGCTTTTTTAAGATTTTTTTATATTTTTTATATAACTTTTAAAGTTATATCTAAGTGTTAGTTGTTTATTATGTATTTCATAAAATATTATAGTTAAAATCGAAATAGCCAAATAATGATAAAAGACAAAGAAAAAAGTAAAAAAAAATTAAAATGACTATTTTTCACAATTTTGAGAAGAGTTAAGCCTCATTGGATTTTGTATAAATAAATAAATTTCAAAAAGTTACATACGATTGATATAAAATTTGTCTTAAATAGACAATCGAGTAGGAAATCATAACCTTTTAAAGTTTTCTACTTAAAATGTAAATTTTTGGATGAAATGTTAAATTTATTTAATTTTGACTATAAATACTCTGATGAAGACGTTAAAAACTAATTTTAAAAAATATTAAATAAACATATCATATCAATTATTTATCATAAATCAGTATCTTTAATTTTGCACTAATAACTAAGTATTCTATCTTATAAAAAATAATAGCAGCTTTTTGGTTATGAAAAGCGACTATATTTTTTTTTCTATGATAGTTTTATAATTGATATTATGACATATTTATTATAATATGCATTGTAAAATCTTCTAAATATCTAACTTCAATTAACTTTTTCTGTAGTAGAAAATGGAAAGTTAAGTCCCAATACGACGATTGTATCACTCTCGCGGTGCCAACAAGATTTACGTAATTATTACTGTTCAGTTTATATTTACCAGCAACAACCCATCCGATGCACAAGAATAAATTTTATGAAAAACAAATCATTAATTTGAAATTTAAAAATTTATGAGACATCAAATTAATATTTAAATATATTTTAATAATAATTTAACATAAATATTTTATACTTTATGTTAATTCAATAATATTGTTATTTTCTAAATTCTACTATTAAATTATTTATGTAACATTGGTTTAATAAGTTTTTAGTTGACACAAAAAATAAGATCATTGTAGAATCATTATTAAAAGGGATATGGATACTTTAAAATATCAAAAATCAAAATTCTTTTCTTTATTAAATTCATAAATCATAATTCCTTAATTCTTTGTATGGATTTAATAATTAAGTTATGCCCATTTTTTGTTAAAAAAAAATTTAAGTTCTATTTTACATAAGTAACTGATAAGTTATCTGATAGTTAATACTTGATAAGTTAGTTGATAATTAATAGTTTATAATTGATAGTTAATAATTGATAAATTAATTAAAATATTTCATAAAAATTAGATATTGAATTAACTGAAATTGTAAAATAACATAAAAGGATATATTAATAAAAATAAGCATATAATTAAAATAATTTATATTTATCTAAAAATTAAATTATATTAACATAATTAAAAATTTTAAAATAAAAGTATAATATTTAATATTCAATTAATTATATTTTATAAACTTATATATTTATTTACTTATATAATTTTTATTTTATTATTTATTATAAAATTATAATAACTTAAAATATAATTAATTATATTTTTATGATATTATCTATTTACATATATATTTATAATTTAAAATTAGGATATAATTATATTAAAATTAAATTTATATTTTATAAAAATTATATAGATTTATATTAAAAAGGACATGAGTTGTAAATTAATAAAAAGAATAAGGATAAATTTGAGAAAAATTTAAAGAAATAATAACTTATAAGTTATAAGTTATTTTAAATAATTTATTAAATTAAAATTTATAAGTTACTATAGGTAACTTATAAATTAGGGTGAAAAACACCTCTAAAAGTTAATTTATAACTTATTGATTAAGTTAATAAGTTATAAGTTAACTTATTTATTATGTGAAACGGTGCCTTGATAGGAATGAGAGATTTTTCTAATTATACTAGATAAGGGCTTCATTTCACGTAAATAATTGATAAATTATTTAGTAGTTAATAAGTTATTTGATAGTTGATAAACTAATTGATAGGTGATAACTTATAACTAATAACTAATAGATGATAAATTAGTTGAAATATTTCACAAAATTAACTGTTAAATTAGTTAAAATTATAAAAATGACATAAAAGGATATATTAATAAAAATAGACATATAATTAAAATAATTTATATTTATCTAAAAATTAAATTATATTAATATAATTAAAATTTTTAAAATAAAAGTATAATATTTAATATTTAATTAGTTATATTTTATAAATTTATATATTTATTTACTTATATAATTTTTATTTTATTATTTATTATAAAATTATAATTATTTAAAATATAATTAACTATATTTTATATGTTTATAATTTAAAATTAGGATATAATTATGTTAAAGTTAAATTAATTATATTTTATAAAAATTATTTAAATTTATATTACAAAGGGTATGAGTTGTAAGTTAATAAAAAAATAAGGATATATTTAAAAATAATTTAAAGAAATAATAATTTATAAGTTATAAGTTATTTTAGGTAACTTATTAAATCAGAATTTGAGTAACTTATAAATTAGTACGTGAAATACCTATAGAAATTAACTTATAACTTATTAATAAATTATAAGTTAACTTATTTATTATACGAAATAGAGCCAAGATGTTAATAATATGTTAGAGCTGCCAAAGCTTCCTTAGAAATTATTTATCAAATCTGATTGAGAAAATTCTCATAATTAGTTGAACCAATCCGTAATATCTATGTCATTATTTCAAATAATGAAATATATTAGAATACAGGAAAGTCAAATTTTCAATTGGGAAGAACTATTCATACGAAATTTAATAAAAAAATATTAAATTGATATAAAATTTTGAAAATTGACATCTAATAAATGTTAAAACATTTTTAAATACAATTTAATGTTTATCTGATCTTTTCAAGTACTTTATGCCCGTAAAGAGGGAAGGGAAAAACATTTTTAAATACAATTTAATGTTTATCTGATCTTTTCAAGTACTTTATGCCCGTAAAGAGGGAAGGGAAAGAAAAGTGGAAGAAAATTTTAAATTTCAAATTTTTGTTTTGCTTGGATTAAAAGAATTTGGAAATAAAAAAATAAAATTATTATTACTTTTATATATTAAAATTTAAATTATTTTCTCTTTTAATTAACTTTTAAATTTTTCTTTTCTTTTTCTCCATTTTCTTTTTCCCATGCACAGAGGTTGTAACCTGATAATTTTATTTTTTATTAAATTATTAATATATTTGAAAAAAAAAAAAAGATGAAACGCAAATAGGAATGCCAGAAAATGCTTGAGAAGGGAAAATGAAGGACCTTATGACAGAGTTTACATTTTTACAGTGAAACATGGAATAATGGACTTCAAAATTTTGGGGATAGAAATGGAAGATCATTAAAAAATGAGCTCCTCTTTGTACTGACACGTGTCACCCTATTTTTTCTCCCCAATCATTGGATTAGATCAGAGTTTAAATATGTTACTAGACACAAAGAACGGAGGTAGATAGACGGGGAAGGATAAATTACAGATTTAATTTAA
Source organism: Sindora glabra (assembly GCA_020226215.1). NCBI lineage: Eukaryota > Viridiplantae > Streptophyta > Magnoliopsida > Fabales > Fabaceae > Sindora > Sindora glabra. The sequence goes on along the minus strand of CM035227.1, from coordinate 34,541,139 downwards.
TTATGTTGGGCATTTTTCATATTTATCCTTTAAATTTTTTTTATTATTATGAAATATAATAATATTAAACTTTTAAAATTTGATATTTTGTTTAATATTATCCTTTGTAAGTGGAAGATTATTTTCTTATATTTTTATATACAAATTATACATTTTTTAAAGAATAAAAATATTGTTTTATTTTTATATACAACTGTGTTGTAACATTTATATAGAAAAATAATCATTTAATCATCAAGGATGGAATTAGAGAAAAATTATAAAAAAAATTGATTGAAGTACCTCATAGGGTAGAAAATACATGTTTCTGAAAAAACTAAGAAGTATTAAGGCTTCATTTGTCTTTTGAATGATATTTTTCGTGGAAAAATCTTATGTTAATATTATATATTTCTATACCTTATTAATAAAAAAAATTAATTTTTAAAGTTGTGGTAGTAAAGAAATATAATTTTCTTTTTAAAAAAAGGAAGTTAATTCCTATCAAACTTGTTACACTTAATATTAAATATATTAATAGATTTTTATTATATTAATAATTTATAACTATATTTTTATAAAAAAAATTGTTAATATAATCAAAAGCTAAGTATAATTGGACCAAAGGAATGACAATGTAATTTTCTTAATGGGGGAAAGGCCTATGTGAGCTGCACTTTGTGGGAGGGTGTTGCAATGGATGTAATTCCGTGAATCTCCAATTATTTTCCTGCAATTTAAGAGTGCAGCGTTCTTATTGGATAGGTCCACCGGTGCGTTAGAAGTGAGTCCAACACCGGCCCGTTGGCCCAACCCTTCAGCAGCACCTTCAGCGAAGAGATGTACAAAAATGAATTGAACCTAAATCAATATTAAAGTAGCTTTACCCACTTTCCAACTCGACTTAGATTTTAGATTTTTCTCCGTTTAAAACCGGTTCTATATACATACATATGTATATATATAATCTATCAAGATGAACTCTATTTTTTCTGTTTCTTAAATAACCTATATTTATATGTTTCAAATTTTTAAAAAATAATTAATAGTTTTATAATTTTAATTTAATTATTAAATTTTAAAAATAATTCATGAACTCATTTCTCTCCGTCCCTCTTCCCATATTTCAATTTTTAAATATAAACTTTTTTCCTACCATCTTTGATCACTTTTTCTCTCTCATACAATCTTTTTTATCTCTATTTCACATATTATTTCATTTCAATTTTCATTAATTTTACAGATCTTTAATTCATGTATCTCAAGTTTAAAAAAGAGCATTTACATAAAATTTTAATCGTTATAAAAATAATTTGATCTCTTTTAGACTTGGGCCCATCTATTTATCAAAGGAAAAAAATAGTTATTCTTTATATTTTAAATTATTAAATTAATAAATTAATATTTAAAGATAAAGTTAAAATTTAAAATTACTTAAATGCTATCAAGTATATTATATCCTTTTTAACCAATTTATAACTATCCAAGCATTACCAAGCACATTTTTATTTTTATTTTTTATATAAAAAGAAATTTTTGTAAAGATATACGAGAGCAGCACGGGTAAAGAAAGTAGTATAATTAAAATTTATAAATATATAAAATATATCTATTTTTACATAGATATTATATTTAGTATGCACACAATGATATATCAATAAAAAATGTAGTACATATATTTTTTATGATTAATATCTATGGCATATATTATATTTAAAATATATTATATAAATATAAAAAAAGTCAAACTAAATGAATTCAATTTGATATTTGTAGATTTAAGGTCAATATATTTAATAAAATATAGTCTAATTTTGTTCACATCCAATCTTTAAACTTGATTTCAAATTTTAAATTGGCCGAGACTACAATGCTTTGAAATTGTTCCAGGGCAACCCACCGCGGACAGATGGCTAGATTAAATGCCGACATGTCGTAAGCTGAGGGTGAAGTTAGGTTAGTTTCATGCTTTGCCATAAGGCGAGACTACAATGCCCTGGAACTGTTCCAAGGCAATCCACCCCGAACAAATGACTTGATTAAATGCTGACACGTCGCAAGTTGAGGATAAAGTCAGGTTAGTTCCATGCTTTGCAATATTATTCTTAAGTTCTTTCCTTTTTTCATAAACTGCCCAAACAAAAATATATATTATAATATATTTAATTTGGCTATTTTCAATTTCTTTCCACCACCAATGTCGGGACCTAAATGAAGAACAAATTTAGTTGCCTTCGCAATCTACATCAATTGAGGAATTGAGAGATCCAATTCGTTCTTGTAGCTCATGAATTTGGAGACTTCGTGAGATGGATCGAAACCCAAATTCGGATTTGATTTACTCAGACAATTGAAGCTCTTGCAAGAGTCCTAAATCCATATGACATTTGAATCAGGAAGCAAAAAAGGAAAGGGATTCCGCGGAAAAGAAGAAGTGGGTTTCCGTGGGGTTCTTGAAAAGCAACGTTGATGACGAAGCGGATGGCATCCATGGAGGATAAGAGCTTCCAAAATGTCCAAATCTGAAGAAGTGAATGAGGTGGTTGATGGTGGCGTGTATGGCATGGAGTTAGTGAAGAAGTTCATTTAGCATGGGCGGAGGAGATTTTGGGGATTGGAGAGTGGAAAAAAGGTGGTAAAAGGAGAAAATGTTGGTGGCCACCATGGCAACAAGGAAGACAAGGTTCAGACCTATTGTGAATGTAAAACCTTTTAACTTTGCAAAGTCTCTTTACTTACTCGGAGAGAAGGACAACGTTGGAGAGTAGACGCGCAATAATAGCTTCGGGACGATGCCTTCAATAGCAGTTCTTGATTAGTACTGGGTTCGTGCAGGCAGACGACATGGAGAAGCTCGATTCGAGAAGCTAACAAAAAGAAAGGAAAAATTTGAAAATAACCATATTAAATATATTATAATATATTATTTTTTTACCCTTAGGCAATTTATGAAAAAAGGAAAGAACTCAAGGATGATATGGCAAAGTATGAAACTAACCTAACTTTATCCTCAGCTTGCGACGTGTCGGCATTCAATCAAGCCATCTGTCTAAGGTAAGTTGCCCTAGAACAATTCCAGGGCATTGTAGTCTCAGCCTTTGCCATATCATTCTTGAGTTCTTTCCTTTTTTCATAAACTGCCCAAGGGTAAAAAAAATATATATTATAATATATTTAATATGGTTATTTTCAAATTCTTCCTTTTCTTTTGTTAGCTTCTTGAACCTAGCTTCTCCATGCCGTTTGCCTCCATGAGCTTAATGCTAACCAAGAACTCTTGTTGAAGGCATCATCCTAAAACTATTGTTGCGCGTCTACTCTCGAACGTCGTCTTTCTCTCCGAGTAAGTAAAGAGACTTTGCAGAGTTAAAGGGTTTTACATTCACAATGGGTTTGAACCTTGTCCTCCTCGTTGCCATGGTGGCCACCAACATCCTCTCCCTCTACCACCTTTCTTCCATTCTCCAATCCCCCCAAATCCCCAAAACCTCCTTTGCCCATACCGGACAAGCTTCTTCACCAACTCCACGCCATACGTGCTACCATCAACCACCTCATTCACCTCCTCAGATTCGAACATTCTGGAAGCTCTTATCCTCCATGGATGCCATCTGCTTCATCACCCACGTTGCTTTTCAAGAACCCCATGGAAACTCACTTTTTCTCTTCCTCGGAATCCCTTTTCTTTTTTGCTTCCTAATTCAAATATCATATGGATTTAGGACTCTTGCAAGAGCTTCGATTGTCTGAGTAAATCAAATCCGAATTTGGATTTCGATCCATCTCACAAAGTATCCAAATTCATGAGTTACAAGACTGAATTGGATCTCCGGATTCCTCAATTGATGCAAATTGCGAAGGCAGCTAAATCTGTTCTTCATTTGAGTCCTGACATTGGCGGTGGAAAGAAATTGAAAATAGTCAAATTAAATATATTATAATATATTATTTTTTTCCTTGGTCAGTTTATGAAAAAAAGGAAAGAATTTAAGAACAATATTGCAAAGTATGGAACTAACCTGACTTTATTCAATTTGTGAGGTGTCGGCATTCAATCAAACCATCTATTCGAGGTGGGTTGCCCTAAAACAGTTCCAAGACATTGTAGTCTCGCCCTTTTAAATTCTATCCGTCCTTCAAAATTGAGTCTAAATCGATAACTGAGTTAGATTTAATACGTCCAACCACCCCCCCCCCCCTTTTTTTCTTTCTTCGGCAGTAAATGTTCAGCGTTCCGGATTAAATGAAACCCGCAGCATAGGACCCTTGTCTAAGTAAATCGCCTTTTATATATTTATATTTTATTTTATATATACAACTAAAATAGGATTTTGATTCTCATTATTTTAACAATTATTTCTAATAACGTGTCAATTGCTTAAGCGATCATAACTTTCATTTTCCAGCCTATACGCCGCCGTTGCTCTCTCTAGGGCCGCTTTGTTTGGCCTTTTATTTATTTAATTTTTGTTGAAATAGGCCATTTCTTCTTTTTCATTTCTTTTTTTTTTTAATCTTATTCTATTCTATTTCCTTCTGTGTTCATTTGTCTCCACCACGCTTTCTGCTTATTCTATTTGCCTTTGCTTTCTTTAACCGCTTCCACTTGCCCCTTTTCTCTCAACAACCCTTCTCCATTGTTTCTCTCGTCGTCGCTAGCGAAGTTAGCAAACGCCCATTTCACCGATCTTTCATTTCTTAATCCCTTGCTCTTTATATCAATTTTACTTTTGACAACTTCAATTGTGGTCTATCGATTTGATGCAGTAAGGTCAGTCCAAATCTTACCTGTACAAAGAATAGAAAGTCAAGTGTATACGATAGAAGGCTTTTTTATAAAATCATTATTATTAATAAATAGATTAAAGATATGATAGATTTGACATTTTCTTTATTAAGGCTGGTTTTCAGACATGGTGAAGAGCTTTTAGCCTATATTTGTCTTGATGGCTAATATAGAGGCATGATCCTTACTAATTGGATCAGGCTATGAGTCAAAGTTGACTAAATTAGCTTGAATCGAGGACTTAAATGAGATTCAACTATTATAACATAGTATATGTTTTTGTAGATTTGGAAAGTAATGTTTATATATGATTGGATTCTGTTAGATCGAACATTTTGATTATAGTCAAATTTTTTTTAAAATATCCAACTTTTTCATAATAAAGTTAGAATGAAAATATTGGTCGAGTCAAATTATAATTTATTGAGGATTTCAATGATAATGTTTTAAATTTTGAAAAAGTTAAGTATAAATCTTTCAGAAAAAATATAAAATTATTGGGAAAATTTACAAATTTTCCTAATTTTTGGGTGGCTTTGCCACTGTTTCAAGTTTTTTTTCCTTTTTCGGTTTGCTTCTAATGTTAGTGCTGATTAATTTTGAGTGTTTAATAGTTGATTTATTTTGATTTTAACTTCATATAATAAATTGAACTTTTTAATTTGTTTTTTATTTGTTAATCGATTCTCAATTGCTTCTTATTCATTAATTTGCATACCTTTCTCGGTCAAACTTTCCTTTTTCGTAGGAAAATATTCAAGCATTTTAGAAGATTTGATTTTATTGGAATATTCAATCGTCATTTCTTATAAGAGTAAAATACATTGCTTTTTTTATAGTTTATTTTAATTACGCCAACCTCTCCTCCAATTTGAAAATCTACATGATTTTGATTTGATTAAAATTTTGTTGAAAAAATAATTATGCCTTCCCTTTTATTTTCTAATCAAAAGGCATTTTTCATTCTCCAAACTGAGACAATCCTAGAAAGAAGAGAGAAGAATCCTGGCGCTTGGAATGGATCGATGGTGATCTGTACAATCGGAATGGTTGGCATCATTGAAACAAAATCATTTCGGCAGGGAAAGAACACGGTTAACCGAAAGCAATAGTCCCAAATACCCAAGGTGAATATTCAATTGACAATGCAAACAAAATATCGGCAGATCGCCAAGAAAATAGACCAATTAAGGGTATATTTTTATTTTTATGTTTTTAAAAAATGTTTTAAAAATTCATTTTTAAAAATTATTTTTAAATTGAAGGAAAACCAAAATGGTGGTTGATAATGCAAAAAATGAAATATTTCATTTAATTATAAAATTAAAAGATATTTTTATTTTTTCAGTTTTAAGTTATACATTTAGAGAATAATTTTTAAAAATAAATTTTGAAAATAGATTGGGAAATAAATTCTTTTATTTTTAAAAAGTATAAAAAAAAACTCTTTGACCCTAAAATACCAACTGTTTTGAGTGTGCTTCAAAGCGCAGTGCCTTAGATTAGACCTCAATTTCTGAGTTGGTGTGCTCTATTTTTGCAATTCTGAGTTTCTCTCTGCTTCTTGCTCTTCATTTGGGTTTATTTTCTAAGACTGTTTTGCTTTAAAGTGAAACCTGAACAAATATGGATATTGTATTGTCATTTTTTTTAAACAAATGAAATATTTTGTTTCAAATGGATTTATGAAATATTCAAATGTATGTCCAATATTTTGTTTTGCTTTTGTTTCCATCAATTTCAGCTAACCATAAAGTTGGAGTTCTCGGAATTCAACGTCCTTTTTTAACAAATTTACGAGGATAGTTTAGGTATAATTTAGTATAAAAAAAATACAAATTTTGTTGATTTGATAGTGTGGAGCACCGTCAATTAAAAACAAATTTACGTGGAGTGAATTTTAAATTTTAAGGGAGGTTAGTATAGAATTTTAAATAAAAGGGAGAGTCTGCATAATTAAGATAAATTACAGGAGGGTAATATATTTTACCCTTTTTATAGTTATTAATTATTTAATTATTAAAATAATTCCTTTTAAAGATTTTCAATTATCATTTGGTTTAGGTAATCATAATATTATTTGATTACTGTAACCATAAAACTTGATTATTGCAAAACAACTTTATCATGTTTTGTTGATTATCTTTTAATTTTATTACTCTTTCACTTTTCCTTGAACTGTTTTTTTTCCTCAATAAACACCTACTTTCCCTAAATCATTTAACAATGGAAAATTTTGAACTCTTACGTTATTTCTGTTAACTTTCTTAAAAAACTCTCAACCTTTTTTAGATTGTAAGATGTTTATTATATTTTTTGTTGTTTCTGCTCCTGACTAGAAGATCTATTGTATCATTAGGATTATTGCACATCAAACAAAAATAATCCTAAAAGACAATGTCACCTCTCCAATATTTTGTACATTTTATACGAGGGCTAATTTTGTTGTTTTTTGATGATTGGAAAAAGGATATTATGCAGATGGCAGTGATTGTCCACTGTAATCAAATTGTACTTCAAGTAATGTCTTCCATTTTTGCCATGCTATTTTCCTTCATTTGCAAGGTTTTTAAGCATATCTGCTTACGTGTGTATGTTGTATTTTATTTCATGGTTCTCCGAATCTCCATTTGTTTTTATTGATTAAAATTGTTTACCTTTATTTTTATCTGGTGAATTAGTAAATATATGGCTGGCCCTACCATTGTTTTTGGCCAATTTATGACTTTTTTTAATCATATATTTTCCTCTTTGATAATAAATAAATAGAACCTAGATAGGGATGGGAATCACATATAGTGGATAGAATTTGGATGCTATTAATTCAATAAAATAATTGGGATTTGTGATATACTTGTATATGCTATTGGCCTATCGCTAGACATTTGAACAAAGGCAATTCAATAGAAAAGTTGATTGTATTATCTTCCTGATCCTACCAAGGCCAGAGTAAATAAAAATGTGTTGTACTAGGTTTTGCAAGGAAGGCTAGAATCCTTGAAATTAAAAAAATTGCACAAAATGACATAAATATGGGGTCACCTAGCTGTGGATTGCTTTACACATGTAATGATTCATTGTGGAATGAACTTGCCATTTTCAACATTTTTTTAGTCAGCAGGATTAAAAAAAATTCTAATGAGTTTTATATTATAAAAGAAAAAATATTATAAAAATAGAGGAATCTAATTCATTATAATTATTTTATAACCCTACATTTAAATTTGTAAATTATAATTTTTCAAGATGTATATTACTTTCTTGTTAAATAAATTAAATGTACAAAAAATAAATTAATTTTTTGTCAATTATAAATTTTTAACAATTCGAACTCTTAACTAAATGAAAATGGAAATTAAACAAATGGTAAATCTTACAATTTGTTTTACTCTTAGTATATTATTTATGAATTGTATTTGAACAATAATTTAGTTTAAAGAGGCTTCTTCAAATTAATATAGAAATGTAAAGTACAATAATGGTGTGTATATATATATAAATGTTTTTAATGAATTAATTTTTTATGAATACATACACATATACCCATATATGTGTGTGAAAATGATCATCATAATTTTAAATCATCTAAGTTACATGGAATAGAAAAAATATTTACTATGAGAAAAAATAATTGTTCTTGTAAAGATTTAATTAGGAAATCAAATTCAAATTTAATAAAATTTTGAAATGTTCATTTTATGTTATTAAATCACTATATAATAATTTAGTTTGACATTTATATTTAAATATAAAAGTATTGTAGTAAAAAGTACATTGGCACCAAAACAACTTTACTCACTAATGGATAGGTGCTTAGATCTCAAAAATGACTTATGTTTGGAGAGGAGAAATCAATTAATATTTCAATTTCTAAAATGATTCCCCCACTTGGTGTTTCACTAAAAAAAATGAGTATTATACATGTTGCAAAATAAAAACTTAAGAAACAAGCTATAACCATAAATATAGGTATATTAATCACACATATTTGTCTTTATAAACAAAAATCTTAGTGGTAATAATACTAATAAAAGAGAGAAATAGTACATCTTAATTGTCCAACAAAAATTTATATCTAAATATAAGAATATTATAGAGAAAAGTATACTGACTATAGATGAACTTTGCTTATCAAATAATGGGAATTCAAATTTTAAAAATGGCTCGTATTTAGAGGAAAGAAATTTATTAATATTTTAATTTTCAAAGTGACTCATTTGGTGCCTCACTAAAAAGGGAAAAAAATATGAGTATTGTATATGTTGTATAGTAAAAACTTAAGGAAAAAAGGTTATAACCATAAATATAGGCATATTAATCGCACATATTTATCTTTATAAGCAAATATCTCAGTGGTAGTGATACTAATAGAAGAGAAAAAGAAAATCTTGGTTGCCCAACACAAAATCACAAAGAATTGATGAAAATTAAATACATAAATTTGATTTTACTTTCAAATATTTTTATCAATAGAAGAATATGTAGCTAATTTATTATTATAAATATAAAATATATTATATTATATTTATACTTTTTCAATATTAATATTAATGCTATAAATAACGTTAGATAGGAAAAAATAGGAAAAACTATGTAATGAGGTGGATAAAAAAAGAGAAATATTTCAAATGAGTTGTTAAACATTGAAAAATCACAATTAGTTTATATTTAATATGAATTTTAGTAGCTAAAAATTTATATAAAAATTTTAATAAATTTAAAAAAGATAAATATAATTTTAATTTTTAAATATCTTTATAAAAATGGAATATACTATTAATTCAATTACTATTTTTATAATAAAATTTTAATTTATTTAAAATATTTAATTATAAAAATATTTTTTCATATTATCTATACTATCTAATAATATTAATGTCTAAGTTACAAATAATAAAAATGAAAATAGAAAAAGACATGAAAAATGCGCAAAGTAGCAGTTAAAAAGAAAAGATAATGTATCACATATAAAATAATAAGAGTTAAAAATAGTATATATAGTTTATTAATTGAATTAAATAAAATCTTTAATTTAGTTAAATTTTTAACTACTTTTAAACCACTTAACTCACATTTAAGAGGATTTATAGGTTAATAATCCCTTTCATTCTATATGTAAACATAAATTTATTTAAAATATTATATAATAAAAAAAATATCATGTTGCATTTATATTATTTAATAATTTCAGCATCTCAATTATAAATAATAGAAATGAACATAAAAAATGTAATAAAGTAATAAAAAAAAGAGAAATAATGTGAGAGCTATAAAATAAAATGACATTTGCTCTTACAAATGAAAAAATTACTCTATATGAATTTGAATACAAAAAGCAGGTAATAGAGTAGATAAAAATAAAATAAATATTATGTGAAATGTAAAGTTTTAATAAGATTTCAATTGATGTATAGTTAATTTAAAATAAAATACTTAATAATTAATTTTGATAAAATTTAAACCACATTTGATTTTAAATCTTTAAATATTTTCATTAAAAAATAGAATTTACAAATAATTAATTCAATTAAAAAATTTTTATGATTAAAAATAATATTTTTTATATTAATACTATTTAATGGTGTATAAACTATAAATAATATGAATGAATATTAAAAAATAAAAAACATGCTAGGAAGCAAATAAAAAATAGAGAAATAATATGCAAGTTATAAAATAATAATATTTAAAAATAGACTATATAGCAAATTAAGTTAATCAAATAATATTTTTAACTTATTAAAAATAATTTTACAATAAAAAATATATTGTATTATACTACTTGATAATTTTACATAACATAGTAGATAAAAGGGGGAAAAATAGTACGTGGCCTATGACATCCTGACAAAATTCCAATTAATATTTTTTAATTTAAAATAATACTTAAATTGATATAAAATATTAATAAAGTATGAATAAATAAATTTAATTTAAAATTTAAAATTTTAATTTCAATTTTTTAATATAAAATTATTATATTTAAATTATTCAAAAAATATAATATATTATATTTTTGTCACTTAGTAATATTAGTATTTGAGTTGTAAATAATAGAAGTATGCATAAAAAAAAGGAAAAAAATGTAAAAGAATAAATAAAGAAAAAAATGATACATGAAGTGTAAAGTATACAAAAAATGAAGAATATGTAATAAATGAGTTCAATTAAATAAAATATTTCACTAATATAAATTATTTTAATAATAAAAATATTATAATGAGTCATACTTGGCAATAATATCAAAGGTTTAAATACTAGAAGTAAATAGGAAAAAATGAAAAGAAGGGTATACAATTGAGTAGATAAAAGAAGAGAAATAGCACGTGTGTTATAAAATATTTTTTAAAATCTTAGTTAATGTATATTTAATTTGTTATAGAATACTTAAAAATTAATATTAGGAGGACCTTCATAAAATTTAAATAAATAAAAAATTAATTAAATTTTAACATTCTAATATTTTTACTAAATCATAATATACAAATGATAAATTTAATTAATAATTTTCGTATTAAAAATTTAACTTATTTAGAATATTTCTAAAAAAGTTAAAAATAAAATATATTACATTATATTTATATTACTTAATGATAATGTAAGTAACAGAAGTGAATATAAAAAATAGAAAGTATAAAATAGGACAAATAAAAAGAAAAGAAATAATGCATCAATTATAAAGTAATAAGAGTTAATATATATATATATATATATATATATATATATGTATATATATATATATATGTATATATATATATATATAATTGAGTAAATTAATTTAATTAAATAAGATATTTAATACATTTAAAATGTTATTATAATAAAATTTATATTTATTATATTTATATTATTTGATAATGCTTTGCTTCTAAATAATATAAATGAATGAATAAATAATATACAAAAATGCAATAAAAAAATAATTGAAAAAATTGCATATCAGAAGCCATCATTTTGCATCAAGAAATTGTGCTTGAAGCTGTTTTATTTAGCCCACAAAGCCATCCGTTTCTGTTTAAGAGATGGGCTCCAAAATGTCCTAATTAACCCACTATAATGTAGACTATAATATTTAGTCAAAAGAAAGTTACATTTAGGGGGAAATTAATTAACAATAGGCTCCAAAATGTCTTAATTAACCCACTATAATGCAACCTATAATAATTAATCAAAATAAAGCTACATTTAGGCTGGGAATTAATTAACAATAGGCTCCCGTGTGGCAGAAACCAAAAAAGTCTAGGGTTTGCCCAGAAAACTCTACTTTCGATTCCAAACAAAATAATTCATTTATAAAAGAATTGAAATTATTATTTTTAATAAAAAAATTTAATAATAAAATTCATTTGTAAATGAAATAAAATTAATTAAAATTTATCTTTTTGTGTTTACCTATTTTTTATTGATTTCTTTATTTTAGAATATGTTTTATGAAATTATTCAAATTAAATTAATTTATTAAGGGATTTGTTCATTTAGTTATATCTACATCATACATAAATATTAATAAATGTACAAAATTAAATATATTCTTTTACTAATTTGAAAATTATGCATAAGTTACTATTATATTTAAATTGGTAAATATAATATTATCATAAAATATATGTGTATTATTTATTTTTCAATATTCATAACTTTGTTATGTTATCATTGAGTAATTTATTAAGAATAATGGTTAAAAGTAAAATTTTTAAATGTTAATTGTGTATGTTTAAATGATTAAATTAACTTTGTTGCCTAAATTCAAATATTATAAATTGAACACTTAATATATTAAGCATTAAAACTTTTAGTGCTAAATTTTAAAGCTAAAGTCTTTAATGATATGAAGAAGTTTAGGATATATTTTCAATTTTATCTTAGGTCACCTATTTCCTTAATTTCTTCAATTTCAACCATCACTCCTTATTTCCCCAAAACACACTCAACCCTTAACCTCCTTTCTTATTCTTTTCTTCATTTTCCTTTCAACTAAGCCAACACTCCAATATCCATTTAATCACTCATAATCCTTAATTCAAGTAAAGTAAAGCTTTTTGAGCTTTCATTTTTATGGGATTTCTTCTTTATTATCTTAACTTTGAGGGGATTAAGAACCTTAGTTCAAAAAATGGGCTTCAAAACCCTAACTTTGAATTTATTGAGTACGAATTATTAGAGGTAAATAAACCACAACCTTATTCTCCTAGCATTTTCTCCATACAAGATAAACAAGTATCATAACTAAATTTGAATGAATTTTGCATGTTTAAATTGTATAAAACTAGTTTTCCTTATTTTTTCACAATTGAGAAATGGTGTGATTAAAGTATTTTCAATTTGATTTTCTTGATGGACCTAGTGTATGTGATGACATAATTGTAATTACAATATATAATGGTTTGATTGTGTATAGCAACTTGTGGGATGAGATTTTAGTGAATAGAACTTGAATGAACAGTATTTTCACAACAAAAATTTGTTAAAAATAGGCCATAATCAATTATACATTAAAAATTTACTTTTTAGGCAAGCATAATTAATTAATTGATTATGTTTGCAAGAAACTACTTTTTGGAGATCTATAATTGATTATATAATCAATTACGCAAGTGAGCCTTTATTTCCAAAATTGCATAATCAATGTATGAAAGCTTGCTCTTCAAACTCTTATAATCAATTATACCCCTATAGAGTTGTTATCTGGGATAACATAGTTAATTACATAATCAATTATAACTACTTATATTTCATATATAGTTTATTATAAAGGCTTTGAAATGTGTAATTTGGTCAATGATAATATCATAAGTTGTTATGTGCCAAGTGATATTGCATGTGTAGTTTGAGGCCATGCAAAGAGGTATAGCATTGCTTTGATATATGAATTACATTATGTGACATTTGAATTTACCTAAACTTATTGTTCATGAGAGTTAAGGGAAGGGTGATATGATATGCTTATGAATCAAATACTAGATCTGGTATATACTTATGAGGTATAAGGCTAACTTGAGGATATAATGATAGACCTAGAAGGAATAAGGATAGATAAAAATTATAGAGAGATTACTTGCTTTCCATTTTTATTTATCTTTAAGATAAGCTTGATTTGCTATTTTGAATTGACAAAACTATGAAGTATGATTATCATTATATATATGATGAGTTTTGATTACTAACGATTTGATTATAAAATTGTGTGTAAGCTTTGATATATGTAAAAAAAGGTAAATCCAATTGTTAAGTTTTAATTATTTTATAGTCTTATGATTTCCTTGTTCAAGAATGTTTACTCGTTAAGCCTTAAACTTACTCTTTCATATTTCAATATTCTAGGTTTTCAAACTAAAATGCCATCATTACCATAGAAAGGATGGGTCCTTTAAGAATTCCTTTGGCATTACTATGGGCAACGGTTAGATATTTTGTTGTAAATAGGAATATCCTTTAAGAATTCCTTTAGCATTACTATAGGTAACAGTTATATATTTTGTTGTAAATAGGAATATCTCTTGGGTCATGAATTGTAGAAAAAGGATAATGGAGTAGAGAATCTTTTGTCTATAAAGGTTAGTTAAGCCAATTTATACTTAAATTAGTAGAGAATATGAATAAGCTTCACTTCTCGTATTTTGTAAAACTAATTTAACTAATATGGTTCTTCCATCTATAAATGTTATTTTTTCTCTTGCCAATTGCTTCTAATGTTTTATACATGCATATGGAGATATTAAGTGTAAATAGGTTAGGTTGGTAGAGACCGATAGAATGAATTCCACATTGGTCACAACTAGGGTTAGATTGTGACATTTGGATATCATAAGATAATACTTATAAATATTATTCATTCAAAAATTAGATATTTATTTTGCTTAATTTGGGTATGCTTAAATTATTGCTCAGTGCATTTAATAATTTTTTTAGATATAATATTGCATATTCTTTTAATATATTATGTAATAATAAATCATTAAAATTCATTAGATATGATATAAAAAAGAGAGAGAATTATTAACAAATCATTATACTAAAATATAATAGAAAAAATAAATATTAATTTATAATATTATCATTATATACATAAAACACTAATGCAAAAACTAACTTTTATAAAATCAATGCTTTTTAAGTGAAAATAAAATAGATGAACTAATGCTAGAAATTAACTTTATGAAAGATTTAAAAGCTTTTCCAATTTACAATGTAAAAAAAATAAAATAAATGAATACAATAATTAACATAAAATTCTTAATTATAGTAATGATTAATAAAATAAATACTTACATTTCATTAAGTTAACATCAGTATTATTATTTATTGAAGAAAACGCTAATTTGTATACATATCATTATTGTTCAAAAGGTAGATAATTACTTTTATTAATAATTTATTCATAAAATTATTATCAAAATGGTTAGTCTAATGGAATTGAGATAATATTTCCTTTTGGAGATCATATGCTTGAATCAAGATGATATTATTTATTTTCTATAAAAAGAAAAAATTATTTAATATGTTGTCACATTGCATTTGAAGTGGTTGAAATTATTGTACATCTAAAATAAGTAAGAGTTATATTTGATTTTTTTTAGTAAAAAAGAAAAGTGCACAACAAACATAACAATCCCTTTTGT
Organism: Sindora glabra; assembly: GCA_020226215.1. NCBI lineage: Eukaryota > Viridiplantae > Streptophyta > Magnoliopsida > Fabales > Fabaceae > Sindora > Sindora glabra. The sequence goes on along the minus strand of CM035227.1, from coordinate 34,525,755 downwards.
ATGGTAATATAAATATTCATAGATAATAATTAAATCTTTAAGACAAATCCAATAATAATTTTGTATACATCATTGGGATAATGTAATACTTGGAAAGCATTTAAGAAAATGTTTATTAATAATTTCACGATAAAGTCAAATTTTGACTCCAAATATGGTCGGAAATGTAGGCTAAGTGATTAATCAACTTTTTATGTCGCTTTTGATTCGTAGAATTTTTCTTACATTTTAGGAAATGTTTTAAAGGAATGTGAGATCTATTTGGATATGTTCTTTTTTATTTTCAAATATTATTCTTAAAATCTATTTTTTAAAACTTTATTTTTTAAAAAGTTATTTTCAAATTTAAAGAAAATAAAGAATAAAGAATGTTTGGATTTATAAATAAGAAAATATTTTATTTAATTATAAAATTAACATTGAAAATAAAAGAACAAGTTAATAGAATATTAAAATTTTAGTTTTATTTTTTATTTTTATGTTACATGTTGGAGTTATCTTTTTTATAAATAAATTATAAAAAATTTGCTAAACAAAAACTTCTATTTTCAAAGATAAAAAAAAGAAAATTATTTTTAAGAACAGTAAATAAATAGACTTTAAAATTCTTATGTTTGATTCAAATTTTAAAAAAATATTCCTTATAATGTTATTAAACCAATATTTTCCTAAAATATTATCCTAAAAAGAACCAAATATTTTATATTTTTATGATATAAGAAAGTTTTAATAATATAAATAGATTATTTTATTTACTTTTTTATTAAAATCTTATTACTATTAATACCTCATTTCACCACTATCAGTCACCATTATTTATTACTTTTTATTATTGATAACCACTATGGGCAATTATCTATCATCGGTAATAATCATCGACTACCATTCATTATCGATAATCATTATCCACTACCCATTATTAGTTACCACTATTGGCTATCATCCATTACTAGCAACTAACATTGGCCACTATCTCCCGCTAATGATAGAGGTGTTTAATAAGCCTGGTAAATTAGACTAGGTTAAAGTTTGAGCAGGCCCAGTTAGTTTGGGCTTAATTTACTAAAGCTTGTATTTTAAATAGGCCCGTTTTAGCTAGCTTGCTTCATTTTGCAAGTTTATTAAACTATCTTATTTTTTATTGCTTTCCCCTATCTAAAACAATAAAATTATTGTTAGATGCTCCTAATTCTTACATAAGTCATAATTTTACCAATACAATTTATTTAAACCATAAGAACCTAAACAAAATTCATATACTTAATTAAAAGTCATAAAAACAAAACTAAGAAATCATTTGATTTGCATAGAAAATAATTTCTTGTAGGAAAATGAATTTTTTAGGAAATAACTTCCTATATGAATTTTCCTAAAAACATTTAAAGTTATTTAGTTAATACTTAAGGAGTGAATTTTTTGAAAAGCACGTAAAATTATTTGGTTGACACTTAAGAAATAATACTTCCTAGGAGATAACTTCTTGTGTTTTGTTTGATTTAATTTTGAATATTATAAGAAGTGTTAATAATATAACTTTTATATTATCAATATTATTATAATATAAATCAATAAATTTTAATTATCATTAATTAAATTTAATAAGGATAATTTTGTCATTGTATCCATGAATGGCATAGAAAGTAGAACTTATCTAAGAGAAAGATAGGTAAGTAACCTCTTCTACTTTATAAGAAGTAGAACTTTCTGAAAAGTTTTATTTTTTTCAATTTATTAGATAATAGTCAACCAAATAACCTATCTCTTTTTATTTTCTAGGAAATAGAACTTTCTATGCTATTAAAGTGAATTAAATGACCTTAAAGTTATAAACAACATGTATAATTATCCTAAAGTTACAACACTGAAAAGGTTAAGGTAAACATTCAATTAAAACACTTATTTACACTATTTTATTCTAATAAGGAAAGCAAATAAGGTATCTGTTACTTCTGCCAATAAATACCTATAATAACATATTAACGTAATCATTATATACGACAACAAAACTTATATTTCAGACTATATAGTTTTCTAGATGAAAAAGAAGGGAAAAAAGTCTTATTAAACTAGTAACAAAAATGAATATTGAGAAATCTAAATTATTTAAATGGCTACAAAGTAAATGATTTTGTATAAACATGTTTCTCTTGAAAATTTTAGCTTTTGAGTACTTTATATCTTAGATCCTGTAATAAAATTAGATAAAAGAAAAAAAGTTACATTGAATAAGAGGTGTCTATAAAAGAATAAACATCAGCATGAAAGAATTAAAACTTTCAAACATCCAATAAACTTCCAATCCATAATGGTAAGAAAGATGTCCCCACTTGGATATCAAGATCCCTATTGACATTTATACAAATTATGAAAGAATAGCTATATAGAGGTAGCAAAAACTAAAAAAATTATGCTAGGTCAAAGATGCCACTTATCCAAAATGGATTGAGTTGATAGTTACATGTTGGTTTAAAATTGAGGTTTTAATGGTATCTAACTTAATGAGTAATTTTCTTGTTATATATCTATATGGAATTCTTCAATAAAGTAAATAAGCTAAAATATTAATTCATTGAAATGATAATTACTCAAGAAAGTTGATATGGAACTAAACTAACCTAGATGTCAAATCTAAAAAAAGACTTAAGGTGTGATCAATAACCTCTTTACATTAAAATAGGAGATTCTCATGTTATAAGTTATAAATACATTTACAATGAGCAAATCATAAAAACTACTGATCTATCACTTTTATGCAAGACAAACTTGAGATTAGATAAAAAAAAGTAATGATAATATTAGCAGAAATAAATATTTTGTATAATATTAGAACTCAAAAAATTTTAACGCTCATTATTCATCTTCACCAACATAAATCAATAGCAATAAAGCAACATAAATGATAAATCATAGAACATAACTATATAAGAGAAAGTGAAGAAGTGAAGTCTGTGAAGAACAAAATACCTTATTTGGTAAGGCAATGGTCCCACATGTCCATGGCTTGCTGGTGTATGGCTACAATGCAAAGGTTTATGATGGTTTAAGGCTTCAAGCTCTCCCAATTACTATTTGCTACTTTTGGCTTAAATGAATTTAGAGATTTCCTAATTATAATTTGAAATAGGTTCTTAATTCTATTTCAAAATAGGAAATTAAAGAATTAAGATATAATAATAGGTTTATAAGAAAGGTTGGTGTTAGAGACTAAGCTGGGTAAGGTAAATTATTGGGTTTAGGTCAAATTAAAAAAAAAAACCTTCTAGTCTATGGACCATGGCCTATTTTGCTTAACCTATAAGGCTTGCCTTTTTTTTTTAGCATATTTTTAATTAGTCCGATCCAAAAGAAGTTCACTAAACCTATAAGCTTGAGGCCTATTAAATATCTCTAGTTAATAACTACTGTCCACCATCATTTATCATTAGCCACCACTTACTGCCATTGATTATTTAATTTTAAATGAGTATATTTTTTATAATTTAACAATATTTTAAAATGTATAAAATAATTAAAATATAATATTGTAATATTTTTAAGAATATTTCTGATTAAACCAAACTTAAATCTCACATTCTAAAGAATTAAATTAATAAGTATTATATCCCTAGAAAAATTAATATTCTTAGGAATGTTTAATTTCATGAACTAAACATTCCTTTATGAAAAATATATTATAAGGTATAAAATTAACGCTTTTAATATATATTATGGTTGTCTTAAGTGACAATAACCATTACAAAGAATAAAACGTTCAATGGTAAAAATCAAAATGTTCAATTGAAAATGTTATGAAGTGATTGATTAATCAAAAAGGAATTATTTCATTTGAAACAAAATTTGGCTAATTCATTTTTGAGTAGGAAATAAAAAAAAACATCAAGGGGAGTGGAACATATTAAAGCTAACTTGAAATTAACAATAATGGTAACTTAATCTATATGATTAGAGATCCCATAAAGGGGGTTTATATAAGTAATAACAAGTTGTTGTTAGTTATGATTGCTTTAAAATTATTTTAAGTCCTTTCCATAGTGTGTAATTAATGCTAAATTGCAAATCTTAAGTGAGGATGAGCAAAGTTTTTAATGGATTCTAAATCCTTTATGGGTGGTATATTTAATTATAGTGTACACTTCATAAAATCACCTATATGAAGGCTGCTCCTATAAGATTTATGTCGAAATTTCTAAGGCACTCATAAATTATTGAGCACGTGCACATGGCTATTAGCACAAAAATTATGTTGAGTAATAGAAATATTATGAAAAAAGTGTAATATAATTGGTGAGATAACTAATTTACAACAAAATATTATCGAGTAGAAGTTATAAGCTTCACCAATAACTTTGTGGATTATGTGTCATTCTTTAGAGATTTGGTTCATAATTGAAAATTACTAAATCAATGTATTTACACTTATCTAAGTACTCAATAATATTCTTATTTTCTTATATAAATCTTTTAAAATATATAAGGATTATTAAAAAATATTCAAATATTTTGAAAATTTTGATTTTATTAAGATATTTGATTATCATTTCTTAGAATTATTAAGTATCTAATTATTACCAATTTTCTTTTAAGGATTTTTAGTTATCATTTGGTTAATATTTTAGATTTACTTCAAATAATCAAAATATTATTTGATTATTATAACTATAAATTTGATCGTTGCAAAACAACTCTATTTTATATTATTAATTGTCATTTTATTTAATTTTTAAATTTTCTTTAAGATGTTTTCCTTTATAAATACTTGTTTTCTTCATTCATTTAACACAATGAAAAAAATTTGAGCTCCCATATTATTTCTCTTAACTTTTTTAGAGAAATCTCTCACTCTTTTTCAATTTATCATATTTCTGTTGTCTTGCTTTTGGCTGTGAATGGGAGATTACCTCATATTAAACATATATAAACTTTAAAGGAAGAGGTGTAAAACAATTAAGGTAGGGTAAGCCTAGCCCATATAAACTTGCATTTTAAACTAATAAAAATGGCCAGCTTATAGGTACCAACAAATAGACTATACTATTTTTTTTATTAATAAAAGTGATTAAACCACTAAATATGCACATGCAATGATCATAAATCCAACCTTAGATATAAGAAAATACACTTTCAAAGGATATTGGATTAGGTTAAATTAAAAATATTTATTTTTTATAAATCATAATTAATTAATTAGATTTTTCTTATGTTAGGTAATGAGTTAGTCAACTAAGGTTAAAAAAATATATTAGGCCATTAGACATTGAATTAAGAATTAGATTGGATTAAAAAAATTCTTCTGATTGATGCAAGCCTATAAGTAGCCCATATAGCTCTTGAACTTACAACTTGTTTTACAACACTACTTGAACGGCAAATACAATCCTTATGGATAATGTCTTTGACATGCCTCAGATTGAATTCTAATATTGAAAATAGCATCTTTTAAATCTTTCAATTTCTTTATTAATTTTTTTTTTGTTATTATGATTTAACAATTTTTATATTTTTTCACAAATTTGCTTTAATTCTATAATTTTCATTGATTAATTAACTAAAATAATTGCTTGGCATGTAAAAGACAACTTTATCTTCAATCTCATCCAATGCCTTTGCTATATTAAACTATAGATGTTTAGATAGTTTATATTCAATTTTTTTAACTCCATTTTAGCTTTTGATGTTATATGTGACAACATAATTGCTCTCTTTGTTTTCCATACATATGAATTTCTTTTAGTTGAAAGATTCCTTTATACCTTTATTTTCTTCCTTATAGATTTACTTTTTTTTTTCAATTTCTCAAATTGCCATCTTAACTTTAAATTTAAATTATTGTTTATTTTTAGGTTCATTTATTCAATTTATATATTCATTCATATAGCATTTTATAGCATATCATGTTGAAATTATTAAATTAATTTAAAAAATAGAAGGCATTAATCTAAAGCCTTAAAAGAGAGGAAGTCAAATCTTTCACAACATAAAAATAGTTATAGTAAATTGAAGATCTCTAACTAAAATCCAAATACAATGAAGAGAAGCCTTAAAGGATCACAAGTGGTTTTTTGGAATACATGAAAATTAGATTAGTAGATATTGATTTCTTAAAAACAATATTACATTATAGTTTGCCTTGCAAATTGCTGGCTTCCTAAAGCTAAATAAAAATGTGGCCTTTCATCCAATTTCAATTAGAGATTTACTTGAAAAGTAATTCAATAGTGTGAAATTAGTAAGATTTTGCTTCGTAAAGCATGTAATAAGTGGTGTTGCTCCATCTAATGTGAGATAAAAATATTAAAATTACAGTATTATTTTATAATAGTGTATGAGAGATAATTATAATCTATTTATATTTTATGATAGTTATCATAATTATAAAGCAAGAACTATTTTTCTTATTTCTTCTTCTCCATAAAAATCCTTTTGCATTTTTGGTTCTAATATTATTAGCAAAATATTGATTTCAATATTTAGTATAAGTGCTTAGTTATATAATGTAACAAATTCAATCTAATTATAACTTCTTAAATTTAATAGTAAAAATTTTAACAACTAGAGTATCTAATTGAGAGTATTCTTCAGATCTCAAGATCTATTGAATTTGGTGGAGAATCGCTATATTGAGATAAAAATTTAGTTGGAGTTTAATGTATTAAAGAAAGATAAGAAAGATACACTAGTGGAGACCTAGAAAAAGGATAAAAAAGCATCATACACAATCTTTTAAGCTATTGAAGAATAGATATTTGAAAAAATATTATTTCCAAATATAATAAAAGAAACGTGAGATATTTTGTAGAAATCCTACAAAGGTGATGATCATGTTAAGCAAGTACGGCTACAAACTTTAAAAGATGATTTTGAGTCTTTAAACCTAAATGACATTTTAGTCATGTTCAAACTATCATTAACTAATTGATAGTTAATAGTGAAAATATTTCAAATACTAAAGATATCTTAGACATTAGAGTTGTGTAAAAGATGATACGATCTTTAATTATAAAATTTGAATATGTTATCATAGTAGTTAAAGAATTATATGATATATCAGCAATGCTAATGGATAAGTTAATAAATTCATTATACTTAGACGAACATCGAATAAGCAAAAAAGTCACTAGCTTGAGTTCTAAACAAGCTTTGCAAAGTAGAATAGTTCAACAAAATCATAAAGTTTATTAAAATGGTTGAGGCCATAGAGACTATCAAGGTGGCGAATAAAGATGAAGATGATGAAGAGGTGATTATTTTAATACCACCAATAGAGAAAAATTAAATAGTGATAATTTTTTAAAAAGTTGAAAAGGGTATAGTAAAGCAGGCACTAAATCAAATATCAATGTTATAAATACAAAAAATATGGACATTATCAAAATAAATGTTATTCTAAGATGTTAAATAAGTCAATGGAACATGTAAATATTATTGATGTTAAAAAAATATGGTGCTCGTGTGTAAATTAAATAAGTCAAATATAGAGCATGTAAATACATGGTACCTTGATATTGGATATAGCAATATTATATGTGGGAAAAAAAGAGCTTTTATCACATCCGAATGAATTTGTATATGCAAAAGTTAATTTTAGAAATAAATTCAAAATTCCTATTATGAGGAAATATGATATTAATATTTAATTTAAAGATGGCACAAATGTTATTATCATCGATGTTTATTTTGTATTAGGATTTTTTTAGAACTTATTGAATGTAGGTTAACTTTTTGAAAAAGGGCACAAAATTGATATCCAAAATAGAGTTTACACAATCAAAAGTAAAAATAATAAGATGATTGCGAAAGTTCAAATGATGCAAATCAGTATGTTTCCTTTGATTAAAAAAAACTTAATGAATCTTTCAACATTTTTAAAAGATAAGAATTGCTTATGGCATATTTAGTTTGGTCATTTGAATTTTTGTAGGTTGAAGTTATTAACTCAAAAAAAGGTGATTACTGATTTACCAATAATTAATACTTTTGATCAATTGTGTGAAAAATATATCTTTAGAAAATAGTACAGAGATTCTTTTCTAGTTAGGAAAACTAAAAAAGCCAGATAACTATTAGAGTTAGTACATATAGACATTTGTGGCTTAATTGAGGTAGAATCATTTAGAGATAAAAGGTATATTCTAATATTTGTGGATGATTTTACTAAAAAAAGTATATTTTCTCATCAAATGTGACTTTTGAAAAATTCAAAGAATTTAAAACTTTTGTTAAAAAGTAAAATGACTTTTATGTGAAAACTTTAAGACCGAACAAACATGAAGAATTTACCTTAAATAAATTTTTAAATTTCTATAAAAGTCAAAGAATCCAATGTCGATTGATAGCTAATTATACTTCTCAGCAGAATGGTATAGTTGGAAGGAAAAATAAAATAATTTTTAAAATGACTAGGTGTTTACTAAAAGTTTAAGCTTTGTCAAAATCTTTTTAAGCAAAAGTTATTGCATTTGTTGTATTTTTATTGAATAAGTGTCCACCAAAGAACGTTCTTAGAAAAACCCCCAAAGAAGCATGGAGTGATAACAAGCTACATGTTTCTTTCTTATACATAGTTAGTTATATTGCATGTCCCTATATTCCAAAAAAGTGAAAAAAGAAATTAGATAATAAAAGCTAAAAATGCATTTTCATTAGCTATAATATTGTAACCAAAGGATATAAATTATATAATTCAGTGATAGAAGAAATAATTATTAACAAAGATGTCTAATTCATTGAAGATGAAACATGGATTTAGAATTAAAATGATGAATAGCAATAACAATGAGTCATTATAGAAAATTAACTAAAGTTAATCGAGATAAATAATTATTTTCTTAACAATCCATGTCTTATTAGAACCTTTCTTCTACCAACAATAATTCTAAGGACTTTAACATGTCCTCAATGAAAGTAAGTGATACCAGTTTACTTACATAATTATATGGTCATATTAGACAATAACAAAGATGATACCATTGTTGATGAAATTACTATAAGTTTTTTCTTATTTCTAGATTGTAACCTAATTCTCTATAAAGATATAACAATTAATGAACGATAGGTTCAAGCAATGGATTGTGAGATCCATTCAATCATGAAAAATGACATGTGAGAGTTAATAAGTTTACCACATGATAAAAGGCCTATTGGTGTCAAGTAGGTTTATAAGACAAAGTACAAATTTGATGGTCAAATGGATCATTATTCATTACAAAGCTAGATTGGTAGTTAAAGGTTATAAGCAAAAGTTATGAATTGACTATTTTGAGGTATTTACATTATTTTCTAGAATAAATACCATTAAAATAATTCTTATTTTTGTAGCATAGAATAAATGGAAGATCTATTAAATGGATGTAAAGTTAGCATTTTTGAATGGCATCACTAAAAAACAAGCTTACGTAAAGCAACCATCAAGCTGTATGAAGAAAAGATATGAAGAAAAAGTCTATCATTTGAACAAAGCTTTATATAGATTAAAATAAGCACCTCGAGCTTTGTACATCTAAATTAATACATATTTGTTGCAAGATAGATTTTGAAAATATTTTTATAAGCATACACTATATATTAAGTTAGAAGTAAATGGAAATCTAATAATTTATGCTTTTATGCTGATGTGATGCTTTACAATAATATTTAAAATTTTATTATTTTAAATTATTTGATATAATTATTTTGATTAAGAAGGATAACTAATTATGTTTACTTGGTTAAGGTTTTATTTTAAAATCTAATTAAATAATTAAATCAATAATTCTCACATAAAGATAAGAGTGAAAAATTTTGAAGTATATGTATCAATTTTGATGAGTAGCTTTTATTTGCAAATTTATAGATTTATGAGAATATTTTTTAAACTTAAAGCATACTGAAGTATGATATTTATATACCTATATATGTATTTATGATTTAATAAAATAATCTTTTAATATTTATCTAAAATATAAGATTGGGATTTTAAATAAGATAAGAAAGGAATTTTTATGGAAATGGGTTTTAAAAATAAATGAATGGCTAGGATTGATTTACGCTTAAATGAAGGGTCAAAATTTAAAAAAGAAATGAGCTTACATGGTGTGAGAAGCACCAAATCAAAATTCAAAACTTTTTTTCTTTTTTCTCTCTCATCCTTTTTATTTTTTCTTGATCTTCTCTTTCTCTTCCTTTTTTCTCCTTCTCTCCTCACATGTTTCCTCTCTTTGCCTAGCAGTTGCCACTATAGCATCTAATGCCTTTTACCACTGACGTCGATGTTGTTAGCATGGTGTTAGCCCCTACTACATTTTTATTGTTCTACTATGCATGGTGTAAATGAGTTTGAGTAAGCTAGTAAGGTTATGGCCATTAAATCCACTAATTTTGGTCACTGTATGCCCCTAAAGCTTTCGATGTGCTTTCTTTTAGCCATAGCAAGCTCAGGGAATAATGGAGGTCCTTGTTTCGTGCTTCATAATAACAATTGTGAGCTACTATTTTGTCTTGCTTTCACTAAAGTTCTAGCATCATTCCTGCTATCGACAGACATTGAATAACTCTAAGGAAGGTAGGCAAGTTAATTTGGCCATAAAACTTCAACATTTTTACTATTTTAAGTCAATTTGAGAAAAATCCATTTATGCATATTTTGAATATATGATGATATCACTAAAGAGAAAAAAATAGGATTTTATGCTATAAAATATTACAATAATGTGATTAAAGTATTCATGGAGTATTATGTTCTAATATTTTGAATGATCTATGCATAATCCAAGGAACTCCTAAATGGGTGAAGTGCGATTTGGTGATGTGTTGAAATAAAGCTAAAATAATAGGAACTAAATTTATAATCTTATAAAATGATATGAATAAAGTATTCTTATACCATATAGTTTAAATATTTTAACTGTCTTATGCTTGGTTTAGAAAAATCCTAATTTGCCTTCTTATTTTAATTACTTGATATAGACTCAATTAAATAATAACCTTATGCTCTAGAATGTTATCATATCATGATTTGAACGAGGGATTATAATGTTTGGAAATAAAATAAGTGATGCCTTTATAATTATAATTTATCATTATAAATGGTGAATAGGAAGAAAGTGAAAGAAATCATATATGTCCTAGAGCTTTTTGAAATAGATAAATGTCATCAGGTGAATGTATATCTCACTTAATTAATATTTTAATTAAACTCTTTACTTTTCTTCAAATGAATACACTTATATATTCGTGATTATGGTATAGAAATTATGAGCAATTATAGTCATTTATTTATAACCATAATATATCTATTATTCTCACATTCAGGAAACCCACAAAATTATTAATAATGGATGATTATATTTTTGAAATGTTTCACCACACGCATTATTCATAATTGATATGAGTAAGATCTTTTCTGTTAAAGAGTATGGATAACTGACCTCTTAAATTTATGCAATAAATGTATGGTGTTGTTATTAATTTGGTTATAGAAGTACATTATGGTTATGTTTAGAATGTACTACGAATTGTATTATGATATGGGTGATTGTTTATGGCCATACAAGAGGGTGTGATATTGTTGCTTTATATTGCTGTGAATTCTAATGTTGGCTTGTGGTGATAAATTATTAATTTCATGTCATGATTATATTATGAATTATGTTATGTAGAGCTTGAACTTTAATATATAAATTATATTGTGAATTATGCCACTTGTGGCATTTAAGATGAGAAATGTGATGAAAGTGATGATGTAAAAATCAAATGGAAAATTCCAAGTAATAAGGTGGGTAAGGTATAAGGTTGGCTTGAGAGGAATAAGGATAGAAAACATATAAAGAGTATAAGGTTAACTCAAAAGTTGAAAGGTGGATGCATATCTACTTTTTTATAAACTATTATGTATTATAATATGACATTGAAATCTACTTATCTTTGAATACTTCCATTGATGTGATTGTGATGACTTGGTTGTGGTTGAGCCTTATTGACTATTAAAAACTTAATGATTTCCTAGAATAGGTTGTGTGCGAAATTGTAATTATATTATGTAAATTAAATAGTTAAGACTATTATAAATTGTAATGTGCAATAGGAAATTTGAGTTGTATGTAGGTAAATACATTAACTTTAGATTTGGTGTTGTGTGTTTCACGAATCTAGGAAATTTGTTTGCAATTGTTTTCTAATTTAACATTTAATTAGCATGTAACCATTTTGTTTAATTAATTCTAAGTATAATTATGGTAGATATATATATTAACTTATTCAATTTTATTTTTAATGTTTTCATGTTAGAAATCGGTGCTTTTGAACTTTGCTACATTTATGAAAAATTAAAGACTACCGTATTAGGAGATTTTTTATAATTGGATTAGGAATTAGGAGAGTGGATTGCTTATGTAAATAAATATAATGGATTATATGTCCTGTGTGTATTTTAGGTTGCTGTCATATTTGTGATAATTACAAATTTTGTATTTTAGGGTGTATAACCCTTGGAGAGTGTCTAAAATAGGAGATACTTTATCCATTTTTTTTACAAAAATTTAAAAATAATTTAATTTCTCATTAAAATGGAGATTCCGTTGGACAGAATTAGTGTAAATAGTATCAAGATTGGTGGAAGCTAGATAGCAAGATATATGCCAATCATGATCGGGTTTGGTTGTGATAGTTAATGACTTAATATCTACAAAAAATTCTAAAAAGATATTTATAGAATTCAAGGAGACTATTACTAGCTAGTTTCAAATGATAAACATACAATTGATGACCTATTTCTTAGACATTGAAGTGCAATAGACTAATGCAAAAATTTTCATTTCTCAATAAAAGTATGCCAATGATATCTTAAAGAAATTCAAGATAGATTTAGGAATTCTAATTTGAATCCCAGTAGCTAAATGCCTTGAGATAAAAAAAGAACATAGTGGAGAACTGGTCCACTAGTAAACTTAACTTACATTAAAATCTTAATTAGTAGTATATGCTATTTGACTTTCATTAGGCTAGACATTATTTATAAAGATAGGATTATCAGTTGTTTCATGAAAAAGCCATATTAATCACACTTGTAAGTAACAAAATGAATTTTGTGATGTTAATGGTACTTAAGATCATAGATTTTTCTATACTTATTCTGATGATTTCAATCTAGTTATGTATATAGATAATGACTAGGTAGGTGAAGTTCAAAGAATAAAAAAAATACCTTTGATTATGTTTTCTATCTTGGAAATAGTATATTTTCTTGGTCTTCAAGGAAATAGCAAGTGATGACCTTATTAATTGCAAAAGTTAAATAAATGGTAGCAGTATCTACAATATGTTAAGTAGTTTAGATTTGTAGGCTATTTGAAGAGTTAAAATAAGTACAAGAATTTTTGGTAACAATTATGTGTGACAATAAGTCAACTATTGCATCAGTAAAAAATATAATTTTTTATGGTAGAAGCAAATACATTAAAATCAAGTATCATTATATTAGAGAATTTATCAAGAATGGAGAAATAAAACTTAAATTTTGCAGATCTAATGAATAGGTTATAGATATTTTAACAAAACTATTGAAGGTGAATGCATTCATGAAGTTGAAGATAATGTTTAGTGTAGTTTCAAAACTAATTTAAAGGGAAACTGTTAAAATTATTAAATTAATTTTGAAATAAAAAAATAGAAGGCGGTAATTTAAAGCCTTAAGAGAGAAGAAATCATATACTTCGCAGTGAAGGATTAAAAGTAAGGTGCCAAACATGCACAAACACGAGTTGTAGCAAATTGAAGATTTGCAACCAAAATCCAAATACGATGAAGAGAAGCCATAAAGGATTACAAGGGGTTTCTTAGAATGCGTGAAAATTGGATGAGCAAACATTGGTTTCTTAAAAATAATATTACATTACAATTTGGCTTGCAAATTGCTGACTCCACAAAGTTATACAAGGATGTGTGCTTTCATGCAATTTTATTCAGAGATTTGCTTGAAAAGCAATTCAGTAGTCTGCAATTGGTGAGGTTTTGCTTCGTAGAACGTGTAATGAGTGGTGTTGTTCCATCCAATGTGAGATGAAAATATTAAGTATTATTTTGTAATAGTATAAGAGAGAAAATTATAGTGTTTTTATATTTTGTGATAATTATTATAATTATAAAGTAAGAAGTATTTCTCTCATTTGTTCTCCTTCTCCATAAAATTCCTTTTGCATTTTTTATTCTAAAATTATTAGTAAATATATTGGTTTTAACAAATCTGTTATTCCACAATAATTGATATGTGTTAAGAACAATCGTTAAGTAAATGTCTAAAATAAAATGGAAGGGAAGACAAATACAAAGGTATTGTAGCAATTGATTTTCCTTTTATTAATTGTAATTGCAAAATAAAGTACCAATAATAATACTGACATGATAATTTTTTATCTTGTGTTGAACTTTGATTGACTTTTATTTTATTAATGACATGATAACCTTATGTAAATTTATATTTATATTACTTATAATTGTATCAATCATAATATGATTTTACCATTTTTTTCATTTCTTCGAAGATAATATGTATATTACACCCTCTTAACATTTCAAATATAGAACAAGTGAATTTTACGGTGTTCTTAGAGCAAGTGAATATAATACCAGCTATTTATCATATCATATTATCATATTAAAACAAATAATAGAGTTTTATTTGATTATCAAATTAAATAGGAATCTCAAATATATCAATTTAAAACGAATAAGAAGGTTCTTCTATTTTAGTTTCCATAGGTTGTCCCCTCATTGTCTCTCATCGGAAGATAACTGCATTCATTTTCCCAAATCTTCAATTCAGTGTGCTATCACCAAACGCCGATGAGAATAATATGGGATCCGAAGATAACTTCGTTCATTATCTCCCTCTTATCCGGTTTGGTCTTCATCCCTTTCATTTGCAGTATTCCAAAACCACTATAAACTGGAATTTAGAATAATGCTATAAAAAGTTGGAATTTTTAAGAGGTTAAGTATTTTATTATCAAATTATTTTTTTGAATATTAATGTAGGTAAATTAAAATTAAAAATATAAAATTTAATGTATTAAATATAATTTAATAATAAAAATATTCAATTTCTTAAAAAATAAACACTCCATAACATCATTTTATAAATTATGTTAATTTGATTAATAAATTATAAGTTAACCTTTAGATATATTAATTTGATTAATAAATTATAAGTTAACCTTTAGATATATTTTTTATATTAGTTGATTAAAAAAATAAGTTTTAATTTAAAACGTTATTCTAAATAACTTATAACTTATAAGTTACTATTTTTTCAAATTATTTTCAAATCTATTCTTATTTTTTTTATAATTTAGAACCCATACCTTTTATAGTATGAATCTAAATATTTTTATAAAATATAATTAATTTAATTTTAACATAATTATATCCTAATTTTAAATTATAAATATATAAAAAATATATAAATAAATAATATTATAAAATATAATTAATTATATTTTAAATAATTATAATTTTATTATAAATAATAAAATAAAAATTATTTAAGTAAATAAATATATAAGTTTATAATATATAATTAATTAAATATTAAATATTATATTTTTATTTTAAAATTCTTAATTACATTAATATAATTTAATTTTTAGATAAATATAAATTATTTTAATTATATATCTTTTTTTATTAATATATCTCTTTTATTATTTTATAAATTTAGCTAATTTAATAACTAATTTTATAAAATATTTTAATTAGTTATTCATTTATAATATTTTATAATATGAATTTTAACAACTAGTTTATCAATTAGTTTATAATATGAATCTAAATATTTTTATAAAATATAATTAAATTAATTTTAACATAATTATATCCTAATTTTAAATTATAAATATATAAAAATATATATAAATAAATAATATCATAAAATATAATTAATTATATTTTAAATAATTATATTTTTATTATAAATAATAAAATAAAAATTATTTAAGTAAATAAATATATAAGTTTATAACATATAATTAATTAAATATTAAATATTATATTTTTATTTTAAACTTCTTAATTGTATTAATATAATTTAATTTTTAAATAAATATGAATTATTTTAATTATATATCTATTTTTATTAATATATCCTTTTACATCATTTTATAATTTCAATTAGTTCAATAACTAATTTTGTAAAATATTTCAATTAATTTATCAGTTATAAGCTATAATTAACTTATTAATTATTATTTATTTTATCAACTATAGGCTAATTTATTAATTACTTGTACGAAATGAAACTTATAACTTCTCTCTTATTAAAGACTAAAAATAATTAATTTTAGTGATTACTAAAACGATCAACTTAATAACACCGAGTCATTAATTTATTTTGAAAGTTATAAGTTTGATCAAAGAGAATACAAAATTTTAATCAACGAAGAAATAAAAATTCCCAAGACTGTGAGCCTTTTAGTAGCCATGGGGAATGATATTAAACAAATGCAATGATACTAAAGAGAGAGTCCTGTCACTGTGCGCGTACCATCGTCAAAGGGCTAGAATATTAAGTCAAAACATATTTTGCAAACTGAAAGAAGGTGGCCATACTTGAATTAAGCAATAGAAATTTTTTCCAAAATTCCGATTTATTTCATCAAAAAAAGTATTATTGATAAAATAGTAATATACTGTTTTTTTATATAATTAAAAATAATAATAACTAGAGATGCAGTAGTGGAAAAAATCAAATTTTTTTGTAAAATAGATGAAATTGCTTTTCTTAAACTTCTCTTATTTAGCATTATACAAAAAAATATTATTATTATATTAATATTTTAATTAATATTTTATAACTATATTTTACAAATATTTTTCATTGAATTAAATAGAACAAGGAACAAATTACATTAGCAACATTATGATTCCCTCGTCTCAATGATTGCATCCGTAGTTTCGAGTTAGAGATGTATGCAAAGGCTTTATTTGATAATCAATTAGTTATTTTAATAATTAATTGATAATTAATTATATTAAGGTGAAGGGTACGATGTCTTTAAAAAATTCCTGAGTTTTAAACGCTGGACACATGGCAAAATATTATTAAGTCGCGTGTCAAAGATAAAGAATTATAACAGTCAAAATTATTTGGGCAAAATTACAATAATGGCATCATTTTTAAAATCTTGCCAATATCCCAAATTGGGCTTCGCGTTGCAAAGGAATTTGGCTCCCATCGTTAATTCGCAAACCCATTTGAGAAGCTTAGCCATTGGCTTCCTGGTTGAAGACTTTGGCGAACGTAAGCGTTGGTATACGGATCAAGTTAGGATCTTCCTCAATATCTATCTGGACACTCAAGTTAAGCATTTTCGGAACTTGAAACCTCTACTCTTCATGTTATCAGCTCTGTTTGGTGTAAGAAAGTAAAAAAAATCAAAAGCTCAGAAACAAAACTCTGACTATGGAAAGAATAATTGAGTTTTGCAAGCTCATGAAAGGGGCCATGGATTTGCAATGGACATGACAAGCTGAAATTGGGTGAGACAGATTTCGGAAAGAGAACTGAGAATATTCCACATGATTATCACAACTAAGACTAACCCAGAAGACGTGTTTCATTCTATGATGAATAATACATTAAAAGTTACGAACTTTCGATTTTTCCAGCCTTCCGACGATGGCGCCACTGTAATTATTTTCATCATTATTCTAATTCTCGCCAGACCTATTTCATTACTGGGGTTCAATCAAAATTTTTAGTTAATTTCTGCATCTTTTCACAAATTTTCCTTACTAGAAAAAGTTAAATTTTAATTTGAAGGCCGTGATTACATCAAAGAAATTGAATGCTCATTATTATGCTACGTCATCCTGGGTATTAAACCTCCCAAGGTGCCTTAGAACTCGCCTTATATTAGTTGATAATATTAACTATTTAAAAATATTTAATAAAATTAATTATTTATTATTAGTTATTTATACTTAAAATGATATATAAAGATATAAATATATTTCATAATTTATTTGATTACATTATCTTATTTTATTAATATTTTAAATTTTAAATATTACTTATTAAATTAAAATTTCTTATAATTTATTATTTGTTAAATCATTCTACAAAAAATAAATTATTATAATTTATTATACTTGTTAAAAATTTTAAGCAATATGTAATTAAAAATTAATGATTAATTTAAATTTTATATATGGATAAAAATTCATTTAAGAGAGGTTGCACGACAATATCTGAGAGATTAGTCTCTTATTGGTCTGGTAGGAGATACTTGTGTGAAAACAAAATAAAAAAGAGTTTGACTGTAATGTTAATCACATAATATATAAATTAAATATGTTTACCTCTATTAAATATAATAATTTTATTTTTGGAAGAAAATTTAGATGAAATTTTATAGGTGTTTGTTATGAAGTTTTTCGTTAAAATTTTACATGTGTTTTCTAGTAATTAATTAATAATTATATTTATTGAGTTATAATTATAAGTGATGAGTTAGAAAATTAATATACATATAAAATTATAATTAAGAATATTACGGTAAAAACTTATGAAACTTGAGTTAAGTTTTCTCCTTATTTAAAACTAGCAGGTCTATTTTAATAGTTTGTTATATTAATATTAAGAATAAGACATTAATATTAGGAATAGAGATCTTATTCAGCACTTAAAATTTGAATGAAACTCTAAATTTGCAATTAGAAGGGAAACGGTAAATCATGTGAGCTAATAGACAAATTGATGATGTTTTCAAAACAAATGTGGGGTACTTGTTCTTTAATTCGTTAGTGTAAGCCCACTAATTTGTTTAATGATGACTTCCAACTTAGGGTTTTATTAATAATTTGCATATTAAATGGAATTTTTCACATTTAATTTCTTAAAAGTTATGATTCCATTTGAATTGCATAAAATATAATATTATATTATCATCATTAATCAAATAAAAATTAAATTAATCAAATCAAATCAAGTTTATGTAGTTATTAGGCTAAAAATGGATGTTTCATTTTTCTTCAAAGTTGCTGAAATATGGCGCGGCGAGTGACGTCCCCCCCGGGGTAAAAGAAAAGGAACTGGCGCGGTGAATGAGCTCGGTAAAATCGTTAGTGTTGGGGAAACGGGGTAAATCAGGGGTATAATCGGAATCCATCCAGTTTCCGGGGTTGCTTTTCCAGCTTCCTCCCTCTCACGCAATCTTCTTAAACGCATTTACCGACGCCATCGCAGAAGCTCCGAGGACTATCTGGCATCTCATATTTATATTTTAGAAAAAGGAAAATAAATATTGAGAATTACAATTACAATCTTTGATCTTCCATCACCATCAGAAACCCTGGAACCTTTCGGAGCTGAAGTTCTTCCATCTATTCAGGTACACTCCGTTTCGATTATTAAGCATTTTAATGTTCAAAGCTCTAGAGTTCGATCAGGATGAGCTCAATCAGTATAAATTTTATTTTATTTTATTTTTTGCGATTTTGTTCGGGTTAAACTGTGGAATCAGGATCATTAAATTCTAGAAATGCATGGTAAACAAATTAATCGCTGCTTGGCCTCTTTTTTCATGTATTTATTACTAGTTACTTTTATTTACTCTAGTGTCAAGGTTATTGACAATAATTTTTTTTTTTTCCAAATGTTGATCAGTAATTGAAATTTATGCATATAGTTAACCGAGCTAAAATGGGAGTAATGAAGTTAAACCAAGATAATGCTGCCGATTTTTCTTCACTTCTTTAATCCCTTTCCAATTCTTTCCTTTCCGAAACTTGAGGAGAGGGATCATGGCATGTCAGTGAAGATTATGCAGATTCATCTTTCCTTCCATTTTTTTTTCTTGGGTTCTTGCACTTTTTCTGTCTTTATGTTGACCCATCTAGAAATTATACTGTGTAGTGAGATTCTTCTGTTAATAAACATTATATAAGATCGTGCTTTACTTTCATTTTTGCTTTGAGTAATTTTTTTGGTGTATTTTTTAAAGTTTATTTATCTAATAACGGTGCTGTGTACTGTTTAGCGAGCTTCTTAGCTTTCTTTTGCCCAATAGATTTATAAGCTTTGACTTCTACAAATTTCACAGCATAATTTTTAAGTTGATTTTATTATTGCTAATCTAAGACCTTTTTGTCTTATTTGTATTTCAGAATTTAAACTAAATTATCAAATTTATTGTGTAATGCTATGGTTCATTCTTTGAAGCAGGAAACTGGGATTAATCGAAGTGATGGATGGAACTTAACACATATTTTGGTAATTGGATCACGCAGTCTTGATGTTCAATAGACGTCAGTGAGGAAGGATGAATATAGTTAAGGGTGTTGCTGATCTTATCCGAAGGACTTCAGGTGGGCAAAGTGGAGACTCATCAGGTTTTCAAGTTCAGAAATTCTCTCCTCCTGGGCCCAAGATCCAATTTAGGTAATGTGCCTGTACTCTTATGCATAGGTTTTTAGAGAATTTTCTCCACCAAATTCATAAGAAAACTGAACAAAGCTCAATTTTTGCATTGATCCAAAGTTTTTTTATGTAGTTATATTTTGAAATTATGTTGGTTCTAAATGCACATCTTATTTCATCTTTAGTGTAAGCAACTAAAGTTGATTGTTCTTAATAAGCATATTAGTGTTCTTGGAATGACTGACTGCATATTAAAGTTTCTTCCTTTTTCTTAAGTATTGTTAAACAAACATGGGAAAGGAAAGCAACCTTTTAAGCTCTTATCTCCTTTCTTCCCATGCCTTCCATTTTCTTTTGTTGCCTTACCTTTTCCTCTTAACTATCAAACATAGCATCAGTCTTTCTGATTCTTATCTTCTGGGTCCCTCTTTTGTTTGCCCAAGAAGTATATGCTATAAGATTCAATGCTTCTCTTTTGGATCTCTCCAGTTTCTTGTCTGGTGCGTTACTCCCCTTTCTATTTGGCATTTGATCTGTTGCACGAAAGAACTAGTTAGGTGTATCCCACTTTTCATTCTATATATGTATTTTTTTTTCCCTTTGCAAAGTAGCAACTTGGAAGATATTTGTTGGCCTTCATGTTTTGTTCTCTTTATTATTGCTGTTATTTTTAAATACTTCATTGGAACCTGCCTCTCTTGACTCCCTTTGTTCATTTCTGGTTTTGAAGCACTGATGGAATTTGTTTTATATAATTTTTGGCTTTCTTGTTCCAGTAAAATTGGTGAGGAGGCAATTTTAAATACTCTTTGGGAGAGATATGAGGAAATTGATGATAAGGTATGCTTGGATCTCCCTCTCTCTTTTTCTTGCTCTAATTTTTGTTTTATTTTTCATATATGTCAGTATTGAAGGTTGTATAGCTTTAAAAGCTTGACTCGGGCTGTCCTTAGCAAACTGAGATACACACCCTGTATGCTTTATTTTCCCTTTTTTGAAGGGTAGAAGCACAAGATATTTCTTGGTGTTCAGCAGTTGAAGGCTATAAATGTGTCTTCTTTTCCATACAACATAATGGTGTTATTTTCTATTTTAGGTGGAGAAGAAAAGGCTGCTTAATATTTTCCTCAAGCAATTTATGGTTGTCTACAAATGTTGGGAACCTGTAAATTCTGGCATATTATCAGAGTCTGCTTCAACTTCTGTTCAATCTGTAGAGAATTGGCCTTCTTCCTCTGATGTGGTTATAGGTTGCACAGTTGGACACCCTGCTGAAGTAATTCGGACATTGGCTGATGAGGTTTCACAGTTAAGCACACTGGTCACTGAGTGTAAGTTGAAACCATCCTTTCTATTTTTCTTTATGGAGAATAACATTCATTAACATAAAAATAAGGTGGGTTGCCAGTACTGTAAGATGTACAGAAGGCCTTTATCATCCATAATTAAAGGAAAGGGAAGAGATTAGTGAAGGGTTTTGCATAATTTTTCTGAGAGAAAATGGAAATTTTGTCAAAGGAAGGAGATTAATACAAGGATAAGAAATTCTCAAACGGAAGGAGTAACGCTAAAATACAGTAAAATACCTAGAAAACCATCCTATCAAAGATTATAAATAGACTTCCAATTCCCTTGCAAATCTGTCAAACTTATCTCTCAAAAGATATCACGAGCT
Source organism: Sindora glabra (assembly GCA_020226215.1). Classification (NCBI taxonomy): domain Eukaryota; kingdom Viridiplantae; phylum Streptophyta; class Magnoliopsida; order Fabales; family Fabaceae; genus Sindora; species Sindora glabra. Next base: position 34,503,694 of record CM035227.1, on the reverse strand, counting down.
TTAAGCTGACGTGAGGTGACAAAATTTTTGTCCCATACTAACACCATTGGCTGATATAGCTGTTTAAAATATCTAGCATTCCTTTCTCTAGCCATAAACACCATAAGACAACAAGTCTAGGAACTTCGCAACTTTTTTATCCCCTTTATTCCTCTCAAAATCACAGTATCTAGCAGTAAAGAAATTGTCCAAAGTAGCTGGGCAAACCCATGATACCCCAAACAAGGAGAAAAGCTTATTCTATAACTGCCAAGCCATTTTACAATGCAAAAACGATGGACTATTGGTCTCTAAATTCTTAGAACATAACATACATATATCAGTGGACAAAGCTTTATGAAGTCTGCCCACTTGTAACATATCATTAGTATTAATCTTACTCAAAATAGCAGTCCAAACAAGAACTATAACTTTAGAAAGGGCCTTAGTCTTCCAAAAAGAATTAAGAAAAGCTAAATTAAGATTGGATGAGTTTTGAACCGAAAAGAAAAAGAAAGATTTACTTGTAAACACACGTGAGGAGTCTAGAGACCAAATATGTTTATTGGATTATGAAATAAGTGAAAAGAATCCAACAAATTCAAAAGAATCAACAATTCCGAAGTTTCTTTTGAAATGAAAATTTCAAGAGATAGTAGTATCATATTAAACAAAAGAAGAAATAATAGTATTATGAAGCAAAGAAAGGTGTGAAAATGAACCGAAAAAACAAGTTCTCCCAATCAAAGATCTTCCTGGAACTGAAAATGGTTCCAATCCCCTGTAGATAATTGAACCAAAGGGAGGAAAGAAGAATAAACCTGAGATGAATTTCCAAGGACTAGGTTCTTGCATAGTTGTTCTTATATCTTCTATAGGAAACAGCAATTTTAAACTTTTGTATGCTAGGTCAAAATTGAGCTTCAGGGCAGGATATTACCTTACATTACTGTTACTTCTGATGTTTTTACAACCCTTTAGTTGTTTAAATGTCATTGTTTCAATTTTGGTAATTTGATTTGCATGTGACTTGCAATAATTCTTGTTTGTGCATTTTTTTTTTTCAGTGAACAATAGCATGGTGCAATCAACAACTGAGTTATCTGGGGCTGTAGCTGACTTTTTTATTGCTTCTGAGCGATTTATGGTTCTTGATGCGATGAAAATTATCATTCGTTCATTACATAATTGCAAAGTTTTTGGATACTATGGTGGAATTCAAAAGCTCACTGCATTAATGAAAGGTATCAACAATGTTAAGAGGTTGAGGATTTTGTTTTAAGTTTCCTTTAACGCATGATGTTGGCTAGAAATCTTTGTAAGTGCCATCTGACAACAATGGCCTTGTAGAGAACAGCCATGGATATATTTAACTTTTGTGTATGAATAAGTAGCAATCTAGTGTTCTCTAATTTCTCATCAAATAGATATTGTTTTCGGAAATAACTAGGGAAAAAGTTGCACTTTGAATGTTGCAAGACTTGCTGTTTTGTGGAGTATATATTTGGAATGAAATTCTAAGATTTTTTAAACAGCAACGTGGACTATGTTTATGTGAGATAAGATTATGTTTGCTAGTTCAGTTTGGCTTAAAGCTCAAGGTTTTTTGGGGCAGAAGTTTGACTGATTTGCATAGGGGTTGAGAATCTGTTTTAGACCTTTGATTGAGGGGTTTCTTGGTTATATTTTCATGTAATTTTGATCTTTTGTTCTATTAGTTTTTATTTTGAGAATTGCTTATCCTTTTTTCATGTAGTCTGCTTCCTTCTTTTAACAATATTTTCCTTTTCTATGAATAAAAAGATTTTTTTTTCTGAGGATTCCTTATCTTCTCTTATTGTACTCTAGTAAATAAATTTCTTTTTCTATAAAAAAAAAAAGAAAAATGAAAAAAGAAAATATCCTGATTTTCCATAAAAAATTCTGTTTTTTTATGATGGAAATAAAAAATTGAACTCTAGTTTTACTGCAAGGTTTAATTTATTTCAGGGGCTGTTGTCCAATTGAAAACAATGAATGGTGCCCTTTCAGTGGAGGAGAGCTTATCTGACTTCACTATGGAGAAAATCAAGCTGCTCCAGCAAAGTCTTTTATATGTTTTATCGATAGTTTGTAATTTTATTGATTTAGGTTTAGATATAGACAAACAGGATGAGTTATGCTTCAGTACCGTAGGCTTCTTTTCAAGTACTGATGCTTCAATTAGCTCTTCAAATAGTTCAAGGCTTCTATCTCCTGAAGCTAGATTATACTGGCATCAAAAAGCAGTTGTTTCACTGATGGAAGCTGGTGGTCTTAATTGGTTAGTAGGTAAGGTAGGCATCTATATTTTGTACTCAATTATTGTGAAGTTAGGCATTTGTTTTTTCACATATTGAGTTTCTTGACTTTGATATGCAGAAGTAAAATACCTGCTAATGGTTAAAATTAATGCTGAAATATGTTATGGGTTCTTGGATTAAGGGATGATAACCTAATCCTAGCGACCATGAAATGATACATTAAGGCCATGGCATGCCATTGCCCATTTCTCCCCTTCGTTTTGATGCTGTTTTCAAATTGAATACATAAGTTCATGCAATTTATTATTTTTGTTTGGGCTGAAGCTTTTAACCATTTTCTTAGTTACGTGTGTGATTGATCAAGTGAAAAAGAAAAGATTTGTTAACTTGTCAATTGATTGGTCTACTCCCCATATATATACTTTACTAGTTGATTTTCTATGTTTTATATATCATTTTAGATCTAGTAGTTTGATAAAATAAAGTATGAAAATTTCCCCTAATTGTTTCTATTTGGAATAGAAATAATACATTTGATGTTGGTTCAATTACACAACTTGCTGGAGATGATCAAATTGATAGTCATACCTGTATTGATGAATGGGTTATGAGTTCTGATATCTTTCTTGGGATTTCTTTTAATCAATGCAGGTATGACCATTGCTGCTTATATTTGTATTTTGTTATCTCCCCCTAGTTGAGAGATCATGGCTTCAACTTTGGCAAAATTTTATCTACTTCAGTCTAGTTGTATGCTTTAAAAGCCCACTGTTACACCTTTCATCCCTTTGTGAATATGAGTTTTTATCTCTTTGGGTTAACTGAATAAAATGAAATGTTCATATTTCTTGCTGGTTGTCTCCGTCTCTTAATTTTTTTTTTTTAATTGCTTGTGATTGAGCATCCATTTTTGAATTCACCATAGTTATTTATTTATTTTTTTTGTTAACAGAGCTTTTACGTGTCATTAGAAGGTTGAGCATGAAAGAACAGTGGGTGGATGATTCGCTTCAGTATTTGACCTTGAAAATCCTTTGCTTGGCTTTATCTGCAAATCCTCGGGGTCAAAATCATTTTAAAAGTATTGGAGGGCTGGAGGTTCTGTTGGATGGTCTTGGATTTCAATCAAATTATGTGAAAACTTATAGAAAATCCTGTTTAGTTGATGGATTAAGGTAACCTAATGTCTAGCCAATTACATTTGTTTGGTATGATGGCATGATATGTAGCCTTCTTAGGATTGCAACACTTACTGAAAGTGATGCATTTTATCTTTTTTATTTATTTATTTATTTATTTTTTTGGGGGGGGGGGGAGCATTGAGTAATGAAATTTGGGCTTGCAGTTAGTTACTTGAGAGCCTTCTTTTACCATTATTTGAAAGCCCAAAAAGTTCTTTCTCTTAATATTTGTGTTACGTACTTATGTGTTATTGTAGCTTTGGAGACAAATAACCATATTTTTTTCACATTGTGAGGTGGCACAGCGGCTCTGGAATTGTCTTTTTTGTTTCTAGGAAGAATGGGCATATCCTGTTTCTTTGGATCATTTTTGCTCAATCAATTAGGGTTTGATAGTAGGAAGGAGTTTAAGCTGATTTCTCTTTTTGTTGACTCATGGTATCTATGTTGTAAAGAATTGCGATTATTTTTGAGCAAAATCTATTCACGTTCACCTTTCATGGATAGAGCTTTTTTCTTTGCATCTTTGTGGGTGTCAACTTATGGTTTTTTAAGTGTGTTTCTCTTGTGGATTTATGGAGAGATCAAGAGTGCTTTCAGGTTAGAGCTTCTTGGTTTTTTTTCTTTCACTCTCTATAGGAGGATTTGTTGTCCTATTTTGCATTTATTTTTTCTTTCCTAATAAAATTTTCTCATTTCTGTTCGAAAGGGGGGGAAAAAATGCTTGAGAGCCTTATCTTGATTGATCCAATGTTCACTATAAGATTTAATTTATACAATAGGAAAAATGGTACTTCTAATTTTTTTTAATAATTTTTTTGTTTTTCCTGAAAATGCTTTATGAGAAGATTTCTTCTAGAAAATAAATTTTCTCACTAATTATCTTCTATAGGACAAATGGGCCCTGATATGCACGTGTCTTCTTTTGTACTGGTGTTAATACTTTTGTCTCTTCTTTCTCTATGTGCACAGACTCTAGATTTAAGGTTTCTCTCCATTGCTTTATAACTTGCAATCATTAAGGTTTGATTTCCATCATTATTGCAGGGATGATAAACCATGGGAAAAAATTTTCCAGCTTCATATTCTAGCTCTGGCAGTTTTGAGGGAGGCTGTGTATCCTACATATTTTGTCCATATTCTAGATTTCTGGATCTCTTTTCCCCATATTTTATTGGTTCTAGGGCTTGAATATTCTTACGTCTATGAGTTTTACTTTGTCTTCTATTCACAACTTTTTCTTTTAAGAAATAGAAAATGAAGATAAAAGTGGATCATACCACTGCTGTCTGGAGTTCTGAAACTTTTAATATTCGTACACTTCTATGAATTATTTATTCTCCATGTGTTAGTAGCTGTGATGAGGCTATTCTCTGTTCATTTCTTCCATTTTATGGACTGCTTGGTGGCTTTTGCCTTTTTTGTACTTTTATGGAGACTAGTTGCTATTTGATTGGTTATTTAAAATCAATGCTACAGTTAGTGATCCTTGACTAGTGTCCAGCTTTGGGAACATGAACAATTTGCAATTTCTTTGTGAAGGTGGAAGGGTGCACAAGTTTGCAAATAGCTTTTGTTCACCAGCTTTCATGCTTCAGGATTTCACACCAGAGAAGAAACTTCCTGGAAAGCAGGGGATTGGCATGGCTGGTCTTGATTCTCAAAATGAGACTTTTGAACCTCCTCAACCTGTGGCTTCTGCTGGCCTTGCAGCCAGTGCTTATTTTTCTCAATTTTGGGATGATTATGTTGTTAAGCTGAGCAAAGTGCTTTGTTCATTCCTCCTTTTTCCAGAAGGCTCAAAACCCGAAGGTTCAAAATCTCATTATTTTCAAGTATCTGCCAGTCAACTTGCACTGCCAATTTCCTCTGTATATTGTGAACTTTCAATTAGATGGATATTAAGGGTTCTACATACAATATTTCCTTGCATCAAAGCTTGCTTAATTCAGGATGAGTTTCCAAGTCACATAAGGTGAATGTTACTAGTGGCATGTGGTGTCTGGCTTTGTTTGAAAATCTAATTTAGCTATTGAAAACTGTACAGTGAATTTTGAAGGTCACTGTGGTTATAAAACTGAAGTTTCTCAGTGCGCACTAATAAAATCTTCTTTGTATTATATGAATTTCTGCAGGGTCTTTATGACAAGTCTACAGAACACGGTTCTTAATGCATTTATGAATGTTCTTTCATCATCCCCTGCTGCACTTGAAATCTTTAGAGATGAGGGAATATGGGACCTTATCTTCTCAGAGAATTTCTTCTACTCTGAATCAACTTCGGAGAATACTATGGGTGAAATATTTGCAAACAATGAGGGTATTAATAGTCTGCAGATGGCTGCAATCTCATTTTTGGACTTTGCTGCAACTTCTAATGGAAATGCACATAACTTGGTATATAATCCTTCTTTCTTTTAAGGATGCATGATTTATGAAGATTTCTTTTATCTTGTCTGATTGGGATCCAAATGAGGATTTCATGTTCCCATTGTTCTCCATCCTTGTAATTGTTAGAAAGCAATTCTAGTAATTCGGTTATAATATGGGCTTAGGTTATGTTATGGGCTTTCTTTCAGTGCATTGAAAGAGTATTAGAGTCTTTATATTTCTTGGTAACTATATAAAAATAGAGCGTGAGACTTCTTCAACATGGTATCAGAGCCATATGTGGCAACCTAATGACAGGATAAGTTGCTGCTGTAAAAATTTTGGGCTTTCTGTTTCTTTTATTTTGTTTTCTAGTAGTTTATTTTTTTAAAAAAAGGAAATAAATAAATAGAAAAATATACTTTTGAGTCAGAGGAGTTTAAGCCACAGTAACAACTATAGTTAGGTTAGCTTGCACTTTGATGATCAGAATAGGCAGTGACTTGTGGCTGGAGGTTGTTGATTAGTGGCTGGATGGTCGATTACCCACTGCTGTTTGGATGCAATTTGGGGGACTTCGCCTTCATCTCTGCCTGAGGCATTTGAGGTAGCTTTGCTGACTGAAAATCGGTTCTGGGTATACTGGAGTGCAGATTGGAGATTAGCAATCCATTCTAGGTGGCCTGAGTCACATGCCTGGGTGCTGCTGTGGTGCATGAGGATCATGTGCAGAAGACTGTGGTGCTGTGTGAGGTGGTTTCTGGTCTTGCGTTTCCTTCTGCAGCATTTCTTGCTTGGTTGGCCCTCTGGTTTGTGGGCTCTTGCTGAGGTTTTTTAAATTTTTTGACAATTTCTGGTATTTTTCTTGATTTCTCAGCAGTTGGGCCATTTCTCTTTTGGTGTTTGGAGCACTATTTGGTCTGGATAGTTTGATTTTGATGTCTGCTGGTGTTAAAAGTTGTTATTCAAACGGTCAAACCTGTTGCTGAACATTGGTTATTTAATTCAGCTCATCCGGCCTCTATTTCTCCCATGACCTTTGTATTTTTGTTGGTTCTTGTTAAATAAGAGAGAAATTTGTATTGCCATATCCTCAATTGAGTTAGGCAATCACTATATATATTATAATACAGGGTACATATAGCAGAATATAATAGATGTGGAACCTATTTACTAACATTCCCCCTCAAGCTGGGCTATAAATGTCAATCATGCCTAACTTGTTACAAATTTCATCAACCTGTTTTTCCGGAAGAGCTTTAGTAAATAAATCAGCTAATTGTTCCCTTGTTCTAATATGTCTAAGACTAATAATTCCTTCTTGTAACTTTTGTCGAATAAAATGACAGTCAACTTCTACATGTTTAGTTCGTTCATGAAAAACTGGATTTGAGGCAATGTGAGTAGCAGCTCGATTGTCACACCATAATTGCATAATCCCATGAGTCTTGATGCGAAGTTGCTGAAGAAGATAATTAATCCATACAAGTTCAGATGTAGCATGAGCCATAGCTCGGTATTCAGATTCTGCACTGGAACGAGATACAACTGCTTGCTTCTTACTTTTCCATGACACAAGATTTCCTCCAACAAATATACAATACCCAGAAGTTGATCTCCGATCTATAGGACATCCAGTCCAGTCTGCATCAGAAAAAGCCTCCACTCTGCAATGATCATGATTTTTATATAAGACTTCTCGACCAGGTGCTTTTTTCAAATACTTCAAAATGTGTGTAAGAGCATCCCAGTGGGAAGTCCTTGGGGAGTTCATAAATTGACTAACCACACTTACTGGAAAGGCAATATCAGGCCTAGTTACAGTAAGATAGTTCAATTTTTCCACCAATCTCCTGTACTGTTCAGGATTTTCAAGTAATTCCCCATCTTGTAGATTAAGCTTAATATTTGGAATCATAGGGTTCTCACATGGTTTAGCTCCAATCATTCCTGTTTCATTTAAGAGATCAAGCACATATTTCCTTTGAGATAAGAAAATCCCTTTTCGTCCTCGAGCAATTTCAATGCCTAAAAAATACCGAAGAGCTCCCAAGTCCTTAGTCTGGAAGTTAGCTTGAAGAAAGGCTTTCAATTGTGAGATCCCCAACTTCTCACTCCCTGTGATCACAATATCATCAACATATACAGCCAGAAGAATACATCCTGAGCTAGACTGTCTATAAAACACAGAGTGGTCATGATCGCATTTCTTCATTCCAAATTCTATCACTACTTCACTGAATCTTCCAAACCAAGCTCGAGGAGACTGTTTCAACCCATATAATGATTTTTTTAAACGTAATACCTTGCCACACTCCCCCTGAGCAATAAATCCAGGTGGTTGCTCCATGTACACTTCCTCATTCAAATCGCCATGTAAAAAGGCATTTTTAACATCCAATTGGCGAAGAGACCAATCATGAGTAGCAGCAAGAGAGATGAGTAAACGAACAGAGGTAATCTTGGCCACAGGGGAAAAAGTCTCTGAATAATCAACACCATAGGTCTGAGCATAACCTTTAGCGACTAGACGTGCTTTTAAACGAGCAAAAGAACCATCTGGATTCACTTTGACTGTAAATACCCATTTGCAACTAATGGATTGTTTACCATCAAGTAAAGGCATAAGATCCCATGTCTGATTAGCTTCAAGAGCTGTCATTTCTTCCTCCATAGCAGCACGCCACCCATTATGAGAAAGAGCTTCAAGATAGGACTTAGGAACAGTAATAGAATCTAAAGAAGCAATGAAGGCTCGAGAAGAAGCAGGTAAAGAAGAATAAGAGACATAGGTGGAGATGGAATAAGGGTGGTGAGGGTTACCTTTCTGAGTGCAAGTACGGATACCTTTTCAATGAGCAATTGGAAGATCCAAATCAGAAGACACAGGAGGAGGATCTGATGAGGAAGAAGCCGGTAGGGGAGATGAAGTTGACGGACCGTGGGAAAGCGAGTCTGGATCAGATGGCTGTTGCATGACCGGTGGAGGAGCTGCTGGTGGTACCTGCACTCTACGAGAATAAACAAATTGAATTGGAGGTCGAACCAAATTTTGTGGTGGAGGAACTTGTGAGTCCAGTGAAGGAGGAGGGACAAGGAAGTATTCATCAACATGATTTGATTTTGGCAAGGGGGAGGAAGAGGGAGACAGCCGAAAGAATGGGGTAGACTCAAAAAATGAAACATCAGAAGAAATAATATAACGATTTAACTCAGGAGAAAAACATCGATACCATTTTTGAGTACGAGAATAACCAAGAAAAACACACTTCAAAGACCGAGGATCCAATTTCGATACCTGGGGACGGTGATCATGAACAAAACAGGTGCACCTAAAAATACGGGGGGAAATAGAAAAAAAAGGCTTAGAAGGAAACAGAATAGAAAAAGGTACCTGACTACCAAGAATAGAAGAAGGCATGTGGTTGATGAGAAAACAGGCTGTAGAAACTGCATCTGTCCAAAAAACTTTAGGAACTTTCATTTCTAATAAAAGTGCCCGAAAAACTTCCAATAAATGTCGATTTTTTCGTTCAGCTACTCCATTTTGTTGTGGAGTGACAGCACAGGAAGACTGATGAATTATACCATGCTGAGACAAATAAGCTGAAAATTGTGAAAAAAAATACTCTTTAGCATTATCACTTCGAAAATTACGAATAGTTGTTTGAAATTGATTCGTAACCTCAGCATGAAAGGTACAAAAAACATTAAACAATTCTGAACGATTTTTTATTAAATAGAGCCAAGTCATTCTCGAATAATCATTCACAAAAGACACAAAATAACGAAAATCAGACTTTGAAATAACTGGGCAAGGCCCCTAAATATTTGAATGTACTAACTCAAAGGGGAATGAAACCCGCTTATTAACTCTAGAAACATAAGATTGGCGATGCTGTTTAGCAAATTGACAAGACTCACAATCTAAATGAGACACAGATGCTAAATTAGGACATAATTTTCGTAAAGAGAGCAACGAGGGATGGCCAAGGCGACAGTGTAATTGATGTAGAGTGGGAGTAGCCGTAGCAGCGATTGGTTGAGAAACTTTGTCATTCAGCACGTACAATCCCCCAGATTTATATCCCCTACCAAAAATCTTCTTCGTCAACAGATCTTGAAATACACAATAACCAGGAAAGAAGAAAACACCACAATTATAAGCACGGGTAATTTGGCTAACTGAAAGTAAATTAAAGGGAAAGTTTGGGAGGCATAAAACATTGGATAAAGAGATATCAGAGGTGAGATTGACCATGCCACTTCCAACAACAGAAGCAGTAGACCCATTAGCTAAAGTGACATGTGAAGGATGAGAATGAGTAAAGGAAGATAGTATACTTGTTTGACCCGTCATGTGATCAGTAGCCCCAGAATCAATGACCCATCTAGAATTGGAATGGGATAGACATGCAATAGGATTACCTGTGTGAACTATGGTGGCAGTAGGTTGGGTGGGTGGTGGCTGTATAGAGGCCTTTAATTGCAAGTACTCAGCATATTCGCTATCAGATAATAATTTACCATTGACTTCTGACTCTTGTGCCATATGAGCAAATCTGGACTGTTGGGTATTCCTTCCTACCAACTTCGGACAGAATTTCTTGATGTGTCCTTGTTCTTGACAATGATAGCAAATCACAACCGAATCTCCTCCTCTCCTTCCTTCACTAGAGTGATTCTGCCAATCACCTCCTCTTCCTCTTTCATTGAAATGACCTCGCCCTCTTCCTCTTCCTCTTCCGCTTCCTCTGCCACCTCTAGAATTACCACGGCCTCCACGAGCACCTGAGCCAACTAATGCTGCTGACTCATTCATATTTGAGGATGGAGAGGAGGAAGAAATATCTTTGGATGCTCTTTGAACTCGATAATAAGCTGTTTTTCGGGTGAGAGGCTCAGAACTAGATAAGACCTGCTGTCGTGCTGTGCTAAACTCAGGAGGTAAACGCATCAAATAACACAAAGCAGCTAGTTGTTCTCGCTGAGAACGCATTGCATTAACATCACTAGTAATAGGCAGCAGAGAATTCCATTGTTCATAAATACGATTGAACTCAGTATAAATTTGAGTATTGGTCTTACCTCTCTCATCTGATTGAAACAAGGACACAGTCAAATCATATACCTGATTCAGATCATCCTTTTTCGAATATAGGCCTTCAATAGACTCCCATAACTCCTTAACAGTACGACAATGAGCTGTGTTATCTTCAACTTCAGTAGTTAAAGTATTACAAACCAACCTGAACAACCGACGATCTTCTATGATCCATTGTTGATCAGGATCTTCTATGGGTGGCTCTTGAGTCAGGTGATGTGTCATACGAACTTCATCAAAATAGTATTCAATTGCTCTTTTTCAAGTAACATATTGTCGTCCTTCAATATCTAACTCCCGTTCTGTTATTTTTCCACCAACTGGTAATAATTATGAAAAATTACATCTAAACTCTCTCCTTGAATTTCCAGAACTATTGGGACCCCCAGAATTGTTCATGAAATCACAACTAGTATCCATATCCAGCCAGCACAGCAAAAAAATAGAAGAAAATTATTCAGAAAATAGAAAAATGCCACCTGAAGACGCGAAACTGCAAAACCAACCTTATAGAACCCTTCAGAGTCCTCCGAAATAGTTCCAGACGGAAGCTCGCCGCCTGAAGATGCCTTACGCGCCTCCACGCACCGCCTCTTGCCTCTGTGCGTGGGCTTCACGCGCCTCCGTACACACGCGCGTGTGATGCCACGCGCGTGTGATGCCACGCGCGTGTGATGCCACGCGCCGCCTAGTCGGGTCCGTCTCGGCCCGATCTGTTGTCTGGTGTACCTAAACCTTCCGTACCGGCTCCGGTTCTGCTTCCACGGCCTTGAACAGTGCTGTTCTGGTCTCCACTTCCGTACGCCGCCGTACGTCGCCACCAAACAGCAATCTGGAGGCCTGGGCTTCCACCAATAAGCGGCTTAGAGTGCCGCTGATTCCATGTTAAATAAGAGAGAAATTTGTATTGCCATATCCTCAATTGAGTTAGGCAGTCACTATATATATTATAATACAGGGTACATATAGCAGAATATAATAGATGTGGAACCTATTTACTAACAGTTCTAAAGTGATGCAAGTGCTTTTGGTTGTGGGTTTCTGGCTATTAGTGAAAATTTTCTGTTCATGCTGATTCATTGGCTGATGTTGAAATGTTTGGAGACAATTTGAAACATATGATGCTATTAAAATTATGGACAACTTTGTTTATGTCGTCTTGTGCAGTGGGGTTCATGTGTGTTTGGTTGGCTAGTTTGACGTTTCTGCATTTTTCCAAGTCCGGTTCCATTGTAGGGCATTTTGTTCAATTTGCTGGGCTGCTGTGATCTGGATAGCCCTGGTTTGACTGTTTGGTGGTGCATTGTTACAGTTTGGAGGGTGTTCTGGTGCCCTTTTTGGTGTATTTTTTGACTGGTTCAGCATTTGACATTGCAAATTTTCTTTTTGATTCTTGGTAGTGTGATTTCATCTGTTTTGGTTGTGAAGCTGTGAAGTGGTTGGTAATGGCTTTGTTCCAATTTGGTTGATTTGGTGCTGGTGGGACTCATTTTTGTGGATTTCCACATTGTTGAAGATGGCTTTTCTGCATGATTTGGGCTGATTTGGTAATGTCTGTGCTGGGTAACTCTATTTTTAGTGTAAAATGTCTGCATCTGGGTAATTCTATTTTTAGAATATTTGTCATAAGCCTCCTTTTCTGAACTGAGCTTGTGATTTCTGGATGTGCGGTAGTTTTTTGGTGAGATTTTCATGGTGTTCTCATGTTCTGTTTTTGGTGTGCTGTGGCTATTTTGCATGCAGAGGTGAATTTGTTGATTTTTGGTGTTGATTCATGGTTTTGTTGCTGATTTGTGGAGGTTAAGTTGAAATTTGGTTGATTTTGGCTTGAAATTTGTGATGTCTAAGGCTTATGTGCAAGGTTGAGTCAAATTTCGCTTTAGGTGTTGTTTTGTGTTTTCTGGTGTGTTGCTGTCCATTGGAGTTCATTTTTGGGCTGTTGGAGATGCGGCTTGATATGTTGTTATGAGAAGTAGTAACTTTTCTAGCAATGATTTGGCCACAATGGTTTTCAGATTTGGAAAGGTGTAGAGTGTGGCTCTGAGTCATGCAACTTTATTATGGTCCAAGTTGCTGGAAATCGCGCATCATATATGCACAGCGGAATAAAAATTTTGCATGATTTCCACCAAGGATCCATGCGAATTTAGAACGCCATAGATTAGGGATTAGGGTTTATACCTTTCGGCCAAAAATCTTCTGTCCGCTACACAGCAAATCCGATCTGCTTCTGTCCGTTTTTCAATCCAATCTGCTCTCCAAATCACGAACCGGAATAGAAACTAGAAGATCAGATCACTAGTACAGCGTTTATGTGGCTGCACCTTTGTGGTATCCACACGAACCCGTGAATCACCGATGAATGTCCACTACACACACCGGTTGGAATTGATATCCTTACACCTCATAGTGCTAGCTACGCCTCTTCAGGGGTTTTGGTCAATGAGAGGTACTAAGGTTTTCTATGCCTTTTTGGGGTGCGTGAATAATGATAGTAATCCTATTATTACCCAATAAGCCTATTTAAATAGGTGCATAGAAAAACCTAACCTATTTAGGCTTTATTCCATGTACAATTATAGGCTTACTATTGGGCCTTATAATTATAACATGAATGCCCAAATATTAAGTCCAAACAATTTGGTCCATTAATTCCAAATTCACTAGGCTCTAAGTATGCGACCCTACAGACTCTCATTACGTTGGCAATGACCATTAATCATATTAATGATCATAAACAATGATTGGTGTCTAGCAACACATCATTGTTACCCAAGTAGTGAGAGAGTTGGTGACTTGACTAAACCTTTACACGTGATCATCACTTATGTCCTTTTGTCCTATACATCTAGATTGAGCACGAGACATGGACCGTGTCATTCCCGTATAGCCCAATCTTAAGGTTTCTTGATTCCTAAGTAAGCTGACTGAAATAAATGTAATCGACATCTCATGTTAATTCATTTGAGCATGGCCATGTATTTTCTCAACTTTACTTAATTAAGGAGCCCATAGATGTTACTCCTGTTATATAGGAGGGACAAATCCCATCTTGATCACACAAACCCCTCCGCATGATATGTGACATATCCAATATCTACCCTTGCATTCACTTAACCATTAGTGAAATAAAATAGTATCAAAATATGAAACTCACATGTGGGGAATCTTGGTGATCTCAGGTCAAAGGACCATATTAATAATGATCACTAAGAACTACTTATGACACTCATATAACGATCCATGTAGTTTTCTTAATATGGGTCGGTCCAGTATACAAGTTCTCTAACTTGTAATCATGTGTAAACTTAATATCCCATATAAGTCTTCACACATGCTAGTCTTAACATATCAAAGCAAGCTAATCCACAATGATATATGACTAGGGACATTTAAGAATACAATTATTCTAAGGTTATTATTATAATTGAATATATTATGCAAACAATATATATAAATATAATAATTGGAATTGCCATTAAAATAACATGATTTAAAATTACAATCACCAATATGATTGGTTTTAGGGCATATACACTAACACAAGTTGTGTTGGTATGTGTTTGGAGTGCATTTTGGTGTTAGGTGTATTTGGGCAATTCTAATTTTGGCCTCATGATGTGAGTTAGAGAATTATTTGGCATCTTGTGTTTGCACCAGTCTAATTTGGTAAGGTTATTCTCTATTTGGCGCTGTGCTAGTTTGATAATTTTAGTTTTGGTGTCTTGTCTTATTTGGAGCACTGTTTAGGCGACTTGTAATGTTATCCTCTATTTGAAGCAGTTTAGACCATTTGTTTTGCATACCTAGTATTGGATTGGTTCATGCTCGTCAAATATGGTTTGAAGGACTAGTTGAGGGGATAGTTGTGCATGGTTTTGGTGTTGCTGGCTAGGTAGTTGAGAAGAACCAGAAGTGTTGGTGTTTCTGGTGAGGAAGTTGAGACCTTTGGAAGTTGTGTCCAACTATAGATGCTGCTGTTTTGGCTAAAGAAGTTGAGGGAGCAGCTCAAGGGAAGCTGAAGTCTCCTTTGGAAGCCTTTTTGGCTGAGATTTTAGTTTTGCTTTGAGGGTTTGTGAATGTTTGCTTTCACTGTTCATGCAGTTTGAAGTTTATCAAGTTTTCTTTATAGTTGTGTTTAATTGAATTTTATTTTTTTGAGTTAAAAATAATGTAACAAACTCAAGCTTTGTAAACCTAGCTTGAGGGGAGTCTTAGAAGGTAATATTTATAATGAGGTTGTAGTATGGACTTAGGTTATATTATGGGCTTTGTTGTAGTGTATCCAAAAAGATATTAGTGTCTTTATATTTCTTAGTAACTTTGTATAAATAGAGCATTAGCTTTATGTCTTATTTCATTCATTAGTATATCAAAGTTCTCTTTGACTCTCCCCTGTCTCTCCTTTCTTTTTCCCCTCCCTACTAAACCCAAATTACTTTCTTAACAATAATATTACTCATTCTTGGGCCTTCTTTGATAAGGTTTGATTATTGATGATTTTAGAGTTGTAAAATATTCTTGACCTTCTAATAGTCTAAGTTTTGGGATTATCTGGCACTTGATATGGTGTTAGAGTCTCAGAGACTAGAGGTGAAGGGCCGCCTCCACTCTTAATAATTAAATTTCAACATATGGTAAGGTGCATGTATGTATGTCCAAGCTTCTAGCCTAAAGTGCCATCCCATGAGGGGGCTGGTTTGAGTTATAATAAAACCATTCACGGGCCTTCTCCTATCAACTTAAGCTTTTGGGAATAACTAGTACTTGATTGATGACGTATATTAAAATTGCAACTTTGTACGTACTCAGGTAGTCTTTTTTACATTGGATTAAAAGGGAAATGATATGACTCTTGGGGAAGAGGAACACAATCATTGGTAGAAAGAAAGGTCAATCTGTGCTACATGGTGTCTGCATTCATGAATGGAGAGATTATTTTGACGACCCACTTTTTCTATAAAAGGAAAAGTTTCGATGAGCCACCTTGGGTTTACTGTTTGTTTTAAATCATGCACCTAATTGCTAATGATATATGCATCTTTCTGCCTTTCATTTAATAATATTTTTCTTCCCTAAAATCCTTTTTTTTTTTCATGTCTTGGATCCTATGGCTGAATTGGATATTTGGCAAATCCACTAATGAGCTCACTTCCATTTAATGACAGCCTGAATTGTCTGCTTTGCTGGATGCACTTGAACAGTCTTCTTGTAATCCTGAAACTGCTAGCCTTCTTGTAAGGAGTTTGGTTCGCATTTTGCAGCTCTCCCCTGAGAAAACAATCACTTCGTTTAAAACTCTTGATGCAGTTTCCAGGGTTCTAAAAGTTGCTTGTGTTCAAGCTCAAGAGTCCAGGAGATATCGAAATGTGAACTCCTCATCTGAGAATAGTTGCATGGAAGTAGCTCTGTCGCAGTATAAAAGAAAATGTGATTCACCCGCGGCAGTACAGAGTTGGTTAAATTGTATGACGTTGTGCATTGAGCTCTTTGCTAAGTTTTTATCAGTAGCTGAAGACACAAGGAATATGATATTGCATAGTTCCACAAGCATTGATTGTTTGTTTGATTTATTCTGGGAAGAAGGTCTGAGAAATGATGTTCTTAGGCAAATACTTGATCTCATGAAGGTATTCCTACATATTATTTTTGCTTTTGCTTCTTCTAATGGTGTATTTCCATTTCCTGTGGAAATCATATTCTGCCTTGTGGCTCTGTGTCATTTATCATGCTGATTTATCTCATGCTATTTTTCAAGATTGTACCATCCTCTGAGGAAGATAAAAAGACAAAGTTGCAGTTATGTTCCAAGTATTTAGAGATGTTTACTCTCATAAAAGAACGGGAGAAAAGCTTTGTCGATCTGTCCATTGATCTGTTGTTTGGAATGAGAAATATGCTTCAATCTGATCGAGCTGTATGTTGTTCTACATTAATTTATTTCTGCACCACAAAACAGCATGCTTTGATATCTTCGTCCTAAAAATTTGACTTGAGGATTGTTTTTTATGTTCTTCTGCCTCAGTACTATCAGGCTTTGTTCCGTGATGGAGAATGCTTTTTGCATGTTGTTTCATTGCTGAACAGCAACCTGCACGAGGCAAATGTGGAGAAACTGGTGTTAAATGTACTTCAAACACTAACTTGTCTTCTTGCAAGTAATGATGCCTCAAAGGTATTCATCTTCCTCCATCTCTTAGCTGTTGTTATTATCTCTTGTATACCTTCTTGTGGTGGATGATTTCCACCAACAATGTTTTTCTCTAATGAATTTCATCTATCCCAAACTATATATTTTGTTGTTCCTCTTTCCTGGTTTTGATCAAGTACTTTGGTCGAAGACGTCAAGCAAAACAATGCTAACATCCAACTTGACCGCCTAACTGAAGAAGCTTCATCTTGGCAAGGAAGCCAAATTGGTCTTCTCCCATCTTGGCAAGGAAGCCAATTATGTCTTTCAATCCTACAATTCTAGTTTAAAAGACAAACAAGAAGCCAAATTGGTCTTTTCCCTTCTGCCATGTCAAAGTTAAATGATTATGGTTTACTTCCTAACTATAACAGGAGAATTACCCCTATCTTCCACACACCTCCAAAAAGAAAAGGAACAATAAATGGGAAATGTAGGTCTCATGATGTGCATTTGGGGAGCAGAATATCCTCGATGTTGAATAAGCTAATAATGTAGCACCTCCTTTTAATAATATATATATAATTTTTTTGATAGGAAATGAAACTTTATAGGAAGAAGAGAGAATACAATATGAGAGGATAAGTAATACACCATGCCCAATTCCTGTGCAAATCGGACAAGCTCGGTCCTCTGAAAAAAACCATTAGCTTTCAACCAAAGAGAAGTGATAAACTGAATCCTATCCCATAGAAAAACATTTGATTGGCTTTGATTTTTGAAAATTCTAGCATTTCTTTCCAATCAAATGTACCAGATAATTGGAAAACAAGCAAAATCCCAAAGAGGCTTTTTTTTTCCCATTCCCTCCAGAATCCTTGAAATTAATAGATAAACAACAGCCCAAATATAAGGGGCACACTCAAGTAACACCAAATAAGGAAAATAAATTAGTCTAAAGCTCCCAAGCTGTAGCACAATGCAAAAATAGGTGATTATTGTTCTCTAAGTTCTGATAGTACATCACACAAATATTCGGAGATAGTGCCTTACGAGGCCTGTGCACATGAAGCATGTTATTAGTATTGATCCTATTTTAAACGGCAGTCCGGACAAAGAATTTAACCTTAGAAGGAACCTTGACCTTCCAAAAGACTCAGAGAAAGGTTGAAATTGACTATGGGGTTTTTTGACCAATAACTTAGAGATTTACAATTGTAAGAGCCCAAAGGAGTTAAGGACCAAGTACATCTGTTTGCAAGAGAAGATAAGGACCAGGAATCAAGCAAAGTCATAAGCTCAAGCAAGTTGGAAGCCTCCCTATCATTCAAATTCCTTAGTAAACGAAAGTTCTAAGAAACATTAGAACCTTCCTGTTGAACAAAGACGGAGATGACAACATTATGAAGAGTGGATAAATGATAAAGACATGGAAATTGGTCCAAAAAGGGAATGTCTCAGCCAAGGATCCTCCCAGAAATGGACACGAGAACCATCCCCTCCATTGCAATGAAGTAAAGGAAGGAAAGAAGAATAAACCTGTGAAATGAAATAAAAATAGAAGGGTTTGTGGGAGGAGTGTAAATGGAAGGCTGCACTGGTTTTGTATGTATGAGAAAATTGGAATTTGCTGAAGACAAGGTGGAAGTGTGGAACATAAGAAAGTACTTGAGATGTGCATGCGAAGATGAGCTTGTTATGTTGCTTTGGCTTAAAGCTCACTTTCTCTCAGGACATAAGTTTGACTGATTTACAAAGGGATTAGGATTTTGTTCTGGAGCTTTGATATGATGGTTCTCTCTCTCTCTTGTTATTCTTTGCTTGTCTTTGGTTTCTTTTTCTCTTTTAAGGATTGCTTATCCTCTTCTCTTGTGCCTTTGCCCTCTAATTATGCTTTCTTTTCCTCTCCAAAAAAATGGAAGAAAGATGGAAAAAGAAAGTTGAGTTACTTAACGAGATGGCTGCTCTGGATCTTTTAGCTTCTAAGGATAGATTACAGCCTCACCAGAAGTTGAGGTTAGCTACTCTTCATAATGATTTGTTGTTTCTATTATACACGATGATTTTAGTTGGAGATATAATTCTAGGTTTAAGTGGATGAAAGAAGGGTGTGCTAATTTGGGAGAAATGCCCATAGGTTTGGCTACTGGTGAGAAGAGCATCATTTAGGAGAATTGGAATTTGAAATGCCCATAGGTAGAATTGTGAGGGATCAAGCTACCATTGCTTGGGAGATCACTATTTTCTACTAGTCTTTGTATGAAGAACATCTTCCCTGTTCTCCTTATATTGAAGGTTTGAATTGGTACTCTATTGATGGCAACGAGGCTGTGGAAGACTTCTTCAGGAAGAGGAGCTCAAGAGAGCTACTCAGAGTTTGGACACGAGAAAGCTTCTAGTCCCAGTGGTTTTCTGTGAGCTTTCTTTCAAAACTGTTAGGAGGTGGTGGAGGGGGTGTTAAAAAATATTCAGGGTTTGAGTTAGGGAAGAAGTAGAGAGAGAGAGAGAGAGAGTTGGAGAGAATGTGAATACATTAGAATGACGGGAACACCTAAATACAAAGACGTAACTCTAATGTTCCTTGTATATGGTGATTCTAAGAAACATAAAGACTTCTGTGTCCTTAACATTGGCCGAACTACAAACAAACCATAATATCTCCTAATTACTTAATATTATTCTTAATACTTTCCGAACTAAATCTTACCTAAGATTCAGCGTGTTACATGAACTATGGAAACCAAAACTTGACAAAATAAAAACTAAACATGAGTATGAAAATAATAACTTGACAGACTCCAATGTGCGAACAGCTTGCTATGGCAACTCCCTTGAACACAAATATCCACAGATCACACAAACAAATTTGCATTGGCAGGTATAACTCATAGGACTCTTCACCAAAACTACCCTTGAGTTTCTTCATTGACCTTCCCCCTGTTGTTCACTTTGGGGCAAAAGACACTTGTACTAGAAGTCTCTGGCCAACTTGTACATGTATCTGGGCAATATCTCATGGGAACAGCAACAGTTCTCAGATAAGCTGAAATTTCTGACTTGAGCAGGAGAAGACAATCATTATATTTGTTGTCTTGAATCATTTAAATGTCATTTTATTTTGTTGATTTATGTGTATTAAATGAGTGTAATTGCCTGCCTATGCTAGTATCCAATTAGCATGTTACATTTGAAAATGTGTCTTGTCCTTAATTTTGCATGGATAGCCGATTTTACTTAGTGGGATAAGGCTGTTGTTGTCCTTAATTTTGCATGGAACTAACTCCTGTCCCTTTTTTTTTTCTTTCCTTGCTTTTGATTGTCCTGTATTAATAAATTTTACTATTGCACGTGATAATAACTTTTGCAGGCTGCATTTAGAGCTCTTGCTGGGAAGGGTTACATGACACTGCAGAGTCTGCTGTTGGATTTTTGCCAATGGCATTCAAGTGAAAGTCTTTTAAATGCATTACTTGATATGCTTGTTGATGGGAGGTTTGATATCAAAATGAGTCCTATAATTAAGGTGATTTACTAGTACATAGCTTCCGCAGAACTTGTTTGTTTTGCCACTACTTTTTTCTTCTATTTTGGGAAATTGAATGTGGATG
Organism: Sindora glabra; assembly: GCA_020226215.1. Taxonomy (NCBI): domain Eukaryota; kingdom Viridiplantae; phylum Streptophyta; class Magnoliopsida; order Fabales; family Fabaceae; genus Sindora; species Sindora glabra. Next base: position 34,483,040 of record CM035227.1, on the reverse strand, counting down.
AACACAGATTTGTAATTTATGCTATGAACTGTTTTGTTCCATCAGTTCTACATTTAATAAATGTCATATGTGGTCTTTCCTTCATTTATATTTATTTCAGAATGAAGATGTGATTGCACTGTATCTGATTGTACTGCAAAAGGTAAGCAATACGTTTTCATTACCCTTTTTCCTCATCAATAGCCAAATCTAGACTTATTTTCTCTCTTGTCAATTATGGTAGTGCTGGATAAGTTTAACAAAAACTGCCATCTGCCATCTATATTATTGCTTGCTTTGTTGTGAATGGGCAGAGCAGTGAGTCATTGCAGAATCATGGGCTCAACTTGTTTCAGCAGCTTCTGAGGGATTCCATTTCTAACCGAGCTTCATGTGTCAGAGCAGAAATGCTGGATTTCCTTCTTAATTGGTTTTCTCAAGAAGATAAGGACAGCGTAATTTTTCAAATTGCACAATTAATTCAGGCTATTGGTGGGCATAGTATATCTGGGAAGGACATCCGCAAGATCTTTGCTCTACTCCGAAGTGATAAAGTTGGGACACGGAGACAATACTGCTCTCTTTTGTTAACTAGTCTCTTGTCTATGCTACATGAAAAAGGACCAACTGCCTTTTTTGATCTTAATGGCAATGATTCTGTAAGTTATTAAGCCATCATAAAAAGTGCATTAAAAACATCAACTTTTACTTTGAATTACTATTTCAAGTTTTTGCATCAATGATGCCCTATTAGATAAGAGAAAAAGGCTTTTGTCAACCTGGATAAATGTTTGCAATGGGTGTGTAACACATACATTGTGTCTTCAGCTGACATATTCGAAGAAAAGAAGACAAGAATGAGATTCGCATATATGCTTATGAAGGACTGCAAATAGTCTGAGCCCTTAACCTCTGGTTGTTGTGAGTGCTATGAGAATTGAGTATCCTGGGTTCCATTGGTGACAAGAAATGAAAATAACTATAACTACTTAAAATATGACACATGATCTGAATGAAACATTGCTCAAAGTATAACAAAGACATCCTTCAGTACTCTCTATCGTAAGGTTGCTAATAAGCTTCATGTAATATTACAAATTCTCTTGCTAGTAGGATAAGTTTCTTCCTTTCTTTGTTGATGATGGATTCTACTCTTTTTGTAATAATATCCTATTTCCTTCCTGTTTTTAGTAGTTGTTTGTAATCATCTAAAATATTTGTTCAATTTCCCCAGATCAAACTATCTTATGATCCTGACTTTTATGTTGTATATTTTCTCATTGCTTTCATATTCCTGTAGGGGATCAAAATCAAAACACCTCTGCAGTGGCCACTTAATAAGGGATATTCTTTTTCATGTTGGCTAAGGATAGAGAACTTCCCTAGAAATGGATCTATGGGTCTTTTCAGTTTTCTTTCAGAAAATGGCAGGGGTTCCTCTGCTGTGCTTGCCAGAGATAAGCTCACCTATGAGGTGGGGAAAATAATTTTCTCATGGAAATCTACATCTTTTTGTTGGCTTGTGTTCTATTTATGTAGATGTTTTGTTTAGCCTTGGCCCTCGATGTGTTTTGTTTTATGTTTTTATCAGTTTGGTTTGACATCTGTATTTTTGTCTCTGTCTATTACAGTCGATGAATCTCAAGAGACACCGTGTAGATATGCACGTGAATTTAATCAGAAGAAAGTGGCATTTTCTTTGCATTACTCATAGCATTGGAAGAGCATTTTCTGGGGGTAGCTTGTTGAGATGTTACTTGGATGGTGGTCTTGTCTCATCTGAAAGATGCAGGTTCTAAGACATGTTTTTTTTTCTCAGCAATTAACATGCTGATTCCATTTTGCCATTAAATTCGTGCATAATCTTATTTAAAAAATGAAGAAGATACTTTATTCAGTTACCTGCATTCAATTTTCAGGTATGCAAAAGTCAGTGAATCATTAACAAGTTGCACAATTGGTGCTAGAATCGAATTGCCTAACTACGAAGAAGATAATGCTTCCACTTCCCAAGCCATCCAAAATTCATCTCCTTTTTGTGGTCAAATTGGTCCTGTGTATTTATTTAATGATGCCATTTCTGCTGATCAAGTTTGCAGTATATATTCACTTGGACCAAGTTATATGTATTCATTCCTTGATAGTGAAGCTCAACTTGGTGATTATAAATTAGCCAGTGGGATTTTGGATGCCAAAGATGGTCTTGCATCAAAAATTATATTTGGACTCAATGCACAGGTTCTTCTTATTTAGCATGGTTCCTTTTTTTTTTTTAAATAAATATATGATACTTTTCTGGTATATTTAAAGTGAATCCAGGTATGGACTCTAAGGAGTTTATTTATTTATTTATTTTTTAGGCAAGTTTTGGCAGGATGCTGTTTAATGTTTCACCAGTTATCGGTCATGCTTGGGATAAGAATTCTTTTGAAGCAGCTGTAATTGGGGGGACACAGTTATGTTCAAGACGCTTGCTTCAGCATATTATATATTGTGTTGGTGGTGTATCTGTGTTTTTCCCTCTTGTCACCCAATCCTGTAGATATGATAATGAAGATTTTGGAGAATCTGATTATGCATTGCGGATGCACATGACAAGGGCATGTATGATAACTGAAGTTATTGAGCTGATTGCCTCTGTTCTAGACGAGAATGTAGCAAATCAACAACAAATGCATCTTCTTTCTGGATTTTCAGTCCTGGGTTTCTTGTTACAATCAGTTCCTCCACAACAACTTAATTTGGAAACTCTTTCTGCTTTGAAACATCTGTTTAATGTTGTTTCAAATTCTGGTATATATTATGCAAATTAATTTCTTTGGTACAATATTTACATTCTTTTTCCACTTGATGGTATATCAGGACAATTTTATTTATTGTTGCCTCTTTGACTTTCCTCAGGCCTGGTGGAGCTGCTAGTAAAAGAGGCAATATCCAGCATATTTCTTAATCCTTTTGTCTGGGTCGACACAGGTTACAAAGTGCAACGTGAACTGTACATGTTTCTGATCCAGCAATTTGACAATGATCCCAGGTTACTGAAAAGTCTGTGTCGGCTTCCACGTGTTCTTGACATAATTCACCAATTCTATGGGGATAATGTCACCAAGTCACGATTATCTATTGGAACTAGTGCTCCACTTCATCCTATCACAAAAAGGGTTATTGGGGAAAGACCAAGTAGAGAAGAAATACGTAAGATTCGTCTACTTTTGTTAAGTCTTGGCGAAATGAGTCTCAGGTGAGGTTCATCTTTTTTTCAGTTGCTGCTTCACAGCAATGTTTTCTATCATCCTCCCCTTTTTCTTTGAACATTCTCTGGTTTATTTTCAATCATGATTTGGTCAATTTTGCATTCCAAATTCTTGGGAATTGCAGGCAGAACATCACTGCTGGAGATATAAAGGCTCTTATAGCATTTTTTGAGACAAGTCAGGATATGGCATGCATTGAGGATGTTTTACACATGGTTATTCGTGCAGTTTCTCAGAAATCACTTCTTGCTTCTTTCCTTGAACAAGTTAATTTGATTGGTGGTTGTCAGATTTTTGTTAATCTACTCCAGCGGTAAGTTCACTTGACATTTTTTCAGTAAATTTTGGTTTATCAAAAAGAATGAAAGATGGATAAACTTTAACCTTTTTCATTGTAACATGCAACAATATTCTTGATTGTGCTTTTGTCTTCTATCTTTCGTGTGTCTTGGGTTAATATTCATTGCTCTTGCAGTGCATGTCTATGATTCAGATGACAATATTCCACTTGGGGTGGAGAACACCCACTCACCCTTGGCAGTGCCCCTTGTGCCAATCTTTATCCATCCTGATACTGTTCTATCATGATTACCATATAATATTGTAAAAAGGATCATCTCATAAATTGTTGTGTTGACCTGTTAAAATTAATTAATAGGAAGACATACTTGTAAATTTGCCATTTTTCCAATAGCTTTTTCAGCATTGACTACTTCAGGAAGGGGAAAAACTATTTTACCGATGTTCAAATATTATTAGTTCAGTTTCTGAAGTGTTTATTATTGTGGGTAGTATATATCTCATTTTTGTGCTGCCTTGTGTTGTTTCTTTGTCCTAGGGAATTTGAATCTATTAGACTGCTGAGCTTACAGTTCCTAGGGAGACTTTTGGTTGGCATTCCATCTGAAAAGAAGGGATCAAGATTTTTCAATATCTCAGTGGGAAGATCCAAATTGCTTTTTGAAAGCCATAGGAAAATCATAACACAACCCGTTTTCTTGGCTATATCTGATAGATTGTTCAGCTTTCTGCAGACAGATAATTTGTGTGCTACTTTATTTGATGTTCTTCTTGGTGGTGCTAGCCCCAAACAGGTATTATGACATCATGTGAACACCTTTACTTTTCTGTTAAATCATTAATTGGTTTTCATCCTTCCTTGAAGTGAATAAGTTTCTAACAGAGAGTAGATTTTTAGATTCAATGGTTAATTGACACTTAAAATTGCTGCTTGATTTCATGAAGAGAAAATTGTGGTTTGCAGGTTTTACAGAGGAGCAAGGGAAATAACTCTCATTTCTTACTTCCTCAGATGCTGGTTCTCATTTTCAGATACTTGTCTGGCTGCAAGGATGCAGGTGCAAGAATAAAAATAGTCAGAGATCTACTTGATCTTCTTGATTCAAACTCTTCAAATATTGAAGCTTTTATGGTATGATTATTGTAATCTTAGCTTCTTTTCATTTTTAATCAAAGGTTGGTGGGTTGTTCCTTATTCTCTTATGTTGTCCATAGGACTATGGGTGGAATGCGTGGTTAATGTCTTGTCTCAAGCTTGACAGATTAAAGGAATGTAAGGGCGAACCCCTAATTCAAGGTGACAGTGGGATAGATGAGCTGCATTTGGTGAGAAATCTATTTTCTCTAGTTCTCTGTCATTACATGCATTCTGTAAAAGGTGGTTGGCAACAGTTGGAAGAGACAGTCAATTTCCTTCTTATGCACTCTGAGGAAGTATGCTGACTATCCCTTGATGTTATATATTTAACTTTTGTCAAAATTATAGATTATGCTTGTTATTTATAATCCCAATATAAAACCTTCTACCTTCAAGTGATGGGTTTGCATCAATACTTTCCTTTGTAGGGTGGAAACTCTTGTAGATTCTTGCTTCGTGATATTTATGATGACTTGACGCGGAATATGGTGGAGTCGTCAGCTGTGGATAGTATTTTTATCACACAACCTTGTCGGGATAACACATTGTACCTTTTGAAATTGGTTGATGAGATGCTGGTCTCTGAAATTGATCAGAATCTACCGGTATTGGATTTAGCAGTAATTTCCATTTGTGGCTTCTGTTATTCAAAAAGTCATAGGGTTAAAGATTGTGATAACCTCTTAAAATCTATATAATTGTGGGATACCAAAAGTATTGATTGCTAGCGGTATCTTTTGGGGGGTGAGCTTACAAATTTGACTGGGAATTGAGATTCTTTATTGGCTCATTGTTTGGTGTTTCTGTTTTGATAGAAAAGTGGAGTTTTGTTACAAGGCAAAAGAGTCAATAGCAAGAGGATAAAGAATCCTTTCTAAAAGTAGTCTAACAAAACCAAGTTAACACTGCTACCCGATTTCTATGCAAATCTGAAAGACTCCCATGCCACATTGTTCATGGTTGTTGGCTTTTGAACTCTAACCACAGATCACACACATCCGGGGGCAAGGCTTTGCTTGGTGCTTTGGCCTTTTTGTAGCTTTTTGGCTTCTTTCAAAAGGATATTTTTTACTCAAGCTAATTATTTTTTTTTTGGTAATATTTTCTTTTTTAAATAAAAAAAACAACAGAGGAGTCCTTCGAATCTGATTCTTCCTTTTCCTAATTCTTTTTGGAATGTCAAGGTTCCTCATAAGGTTAAAGTGTTTGTTTTGGCTTCTGTTCTAAATAGGATCAATAATAATGATATGTTTCAAGTGCGCAGCCTTGATTAGATGCTGTCACTAGATATGTGTGGGATGTAATACCAGAATTCAGAGACCAATATTCATTTGTTTCTGCATTGTAATTTGGCTTGGGGGTTTTGGATCTAATTATTTTCTCTGTTTGATGTTATCTGGGTTTGCTCTCAAAATCAGGTTGTTTTTTATCTTCTAATAAGGATGAGAAGGTTCTTTGGAATTGTGCCTGTTTGTGCTGTTATTTGGGGCATTTGGTTGGAATGAAATGCTAGAATTTTCGGAAGTCAGGACTAGTTGAGTGTTCTTTTGTGGGACTGGATTTTGTTTGAAAGCTGTTTTTTGGATGAAATTTAATGGTTTTTTTTAGAGGGTTAAATCTGTTCAATTTGCAAAGAAACTGGGCAGCAATGTTGTATTAATTTATGTTTGTTTATTTATTTTGCGGATTGTTATCCTCTTATCTTGTAATCTCTAAAAGTTTCATTTTCCATCAAAAGGAGAAAAAAGGGAACAGGAGTTGGAGCCCATTGAAAACCCGACATGAACTGTGTTGAAGCTTTCATAGGAACTTGACTTCAAATATACAGCATAGAACTGCAAACACTTCATACCACCACTACTAATCATACCCTCTGCTAAGTCTGATATCCTAATACCGTTATAATGCATCAATACAAATTGTTTCAAACACTTGACAGGGCAGGAGTCTGATCTTGAACATTATACTGAAGCATCTATTCCAAAGATGCACTTAACGTTCTTGAAACAACACTTCAAATAGAGAGATAATATTATCAGAAGCATTTGAACCCGCAAAAGATTGTTAGTGTTCATGAACGTTTATATTGCAACACTAGGAAAAATTTTTGTTCTCCCATTGTCATATGCAAATGAATTTTCATTGTCTCTGAAATTGGTGAAAGAATAAACCATATATCTTACATCTGGAGTCATGATATAATAGAATCCTTTGAACCTCAATTGATCATATTGTTTGAGTACTGTTATGTTGCAACATAAAATAATATTTCTTATTCTGACTGTCATATGCAATTGAATTCTCTTCTTAATCTTTCCATATTTTGGCTGAACAAGAAAATTTAGTTGGGTTTGGGAAAGGGAAGGAAAATTGGTGCTAACTCTCAGCTTGTGTCAAGTATTTGTAAATCTCAATTTTTTTTTTGGAAAGCAACAGGGAGAAAATCTTTTGCTTTTTTCCTTTATTGCAAGTTGTGTGTTTTCTCTAAATGGCTTTCCCTCTATCTGGCATTGCGTTGTTTATGTATTAGATGCTAGGCAGATTTCCAGTGCCCTTTCTTTTTAAGATCCATTCTTTGTAGAATTTGGAGAGTTGGTATTGGATCTGTTTAGTTTGGTTATCTCAGGTTATTAATAATATTGTTACTGAATGAGATGTTTTCCCTGTTTAAACATTTTAATTCCATTTCTTCTGTAAAATAATAGTATTTTAATATTTTATTAATTATAGCATATTCAATTGATGCTCAATCAATTGATTTAATTTTGCTGGAGAAATCCATCATTGTGTATTTTGATTTTAACAGTTCCCTGGAAGTGGTTCTGATTTTAACCATGAATTAGAAGTAGAACATCACAAGGATTACAGTTCTGCCTTAAAAGAGGTCTTGCTGGGGGAAGCTGATCAGCAAGCATCAAGGTATAGACACAGTGCCACTTTATCCTTTCACCAGAACAAGCAAAAGAAAAAAATTGGATGTTTGGAATGACAATGTATTTATACTTTGGTCGTATGATCTTTCAGAGAATCACAGGGTTGCAAGTATCCAATATCATATGCAGATGAAACAACTGAAGATAAGTGGTGGAATCTATATGATAATTTGTGGGTTATTATCAGTGAGATGATTGGCAAAGGAACAAACAAAATGTTACCCAAATCATCATCATTCACAGGTCCTTCTTTGAGCCAAAGGGCGCGCGGTTTGGTTGAATCATTGAATATTCCTGCTGCAGAAGTGGCTGCAGTTGTTGTATCAGGAGGAATTGGCACTGCATTGGGTGCAAAACCTAACAAAAATATTGATAAAGCTATGGTTTTACGAGGAGAGAGGTGCCCAAGAATTGTTTTTCGTCTTGTTATTGTATATCTGTGTAAAGCTTCCCTAGAAAGGGCATCACGATGTGTTCAGCAATTCATCTCACTTTTGCCTTGCCTTTTGTCTGCTGATGATGAGCAAAGCAAGAATAGGCTGCAACTCTTTATCTGGTAATCTCTTTTATGCAATAGATTAAGTTTGTGTTTGTGATTTCGTGTTTACTGGTCATGAATTTTATTTTTTGGTTAATTTCTTATTATGTCCAAATGCTTGTTTTCGGTCCAGCCTTTTAGAATCTTAATCATTGCTTGGAATTTTTCAGGTCACTGCTTGCTGTTAGGTCAAAGTTTGGAATGTTGGATGATGGTGCCCGTTTTCATGTTGTATCACATTTGATACGTGAGACTGTTAATGTGGGCAAATTGATGCTTGCTACTAGCATTATGGGAAGAGATGACTTCTCAGATCCAAGCAACATTTCAAAAGATACAGGATCCATACAGAATTTAATACAAAAGGATCGAGTGCTAGCTGCAGTATGTCTTAAAGCCTTTTTCTGTATTTGCATTCTATAAATGGCATTTATGAAGGACGCCAACATTCAGATAAAACCCATCAAGCTGAAGTCTTTCTTGGCCATGAGCTAGCATTTTACTTTAAAAGATTTGTTTATCTGAGGAGAATGGTTAACACCATTTTCATGGGTTTATTTAAGCATTGTGGTTGTCATGTGTCACCTCTTTTTCTTTGTCTACTTGTGCAACTTTATGTTTCCAATTTTTTCCTTTTTAATCTTCAGGTCACTGAAGAGGCTAAATATATAAAGACATCAAAGATTGACCGCACCCAGCAAATGCTTGAACTTCGGTCCAGGATAGATGAAAACTCCTTGGCTGAATCTAGTAACAGGCAAACGTTTGAAGAAGAGATAAAAAATAACTTGAATGCAATTCTTGCATCAGATGATAGCAGGAAAGCTGAATTCCAGCTTACTCATGAGGAGCTGCAGCAAAACGTTGCTGTATGCACAGCATCTTTGTTTATGTTTTTTTTTTCCCTTTTATCTTTTCAATGAAAGATGCTGACATTTCATTAATAAGTGTATGAACTACTGGGGTTGCTTTTACAGGAAAAATGGGTTCGCATATTTCGTTCATTAATTGATGAGAGGGGTCCATGGTCTGCTAACCTGTTTCCAAATAGCGCTGTAACATACTGGAAACTAGACAAGACAGAAGATACATGGCGCCGTAGACCAAAACTAAGGCGAAATTATCATTTTGATGAAAATTTGTGTCATCCTCCTTCTGCCACTGTCAGTGGGGGAGTCACTCCTTTCAATGAAAGTAATCCAGGATTGGTGGGACATTTACCCGAGCAAATGAAACAGCTTTTGCTGAAAGGGATAAGAAGAATAACTGACGAGGGAAGCTTGGATGCCAATGATAATGGTAATGAAAAAAGTGGACAAAAGTCATCTGTTCCCCTTGATCCTTCAGAAAACCCATCTTTAGATGTACTTAAAGACAGCAGCAACAGAAAGGATACTGTGCAAGAACGAAAAGACACTTCCTCACCTGAGGCAGAAGTTTCTGAGGTATATGGGAACTGAGGAATTTGATCTTTTGATATATCAAGGAATGGCAGCTCAAATTGCGTAACTTATATATAATTGTTGTTTTCAGGTGCTTATGTCAATCCCATGTGTACTTGTAACCCCAAAGAGAAAATTAGCTGGGCATTTAGCAGTAATGAACAATGTTCTGCATTTTTTTGGTCAATTTTTGGTTGAAGGCACTGGTGGGTCCTCTGTTTTCAAAAACTTACCTGCTTCAGGCAAATCTGATTTGAACAAGTCTGATCCAAAGCAAAGGCCATTGAAGTGGCCTGTTTCCGATTTGGATCTTGAGAAGAGAATTGCAGTTGGTGATGTGGACGTAATGAATGGCAATTCCCCGGTTAAGCTTATGAAATGTGTTAAACGCCATAGAAGATGGGGCATGGGCAAGGTTGGTTGAAAGTTGAACTTCGTTTATGAAGATTTCTGTATTATTATATTAAAGGTATTCCATAATTGATATCTAACTTGTTTGTTTGTCCACTTCATTGTTGATAATAGATCAAAGCAGTACACTGGACTCGATATTTGCTTAGATATACTGCAATAGAGATATTTTTCAGTGATTCAGTTGCCCCCGTGTTTTTGAATTTTGCATCTCAGAAGGATGCAAAAGAAGTAGGAAATTTAATAGTTGCTACAAGAAATGAGTATGTATTCCCGAAAGGAAGCAGTAGGGAAAAGAGTGGATCAATTGCATTTGTTGATAGACGAGCAGCAACGGAGATGGCTGAAACTGCCAGAGAGAGCTGGAGGAGAAGGGATATAACGAACTTTGAATATTTAATGATTCTCAACACACTCGCTGGAAGATCCTATAATGATTTGACCCAGTATCCTGTTTTCCCTTGGGTCTTGGCTGACTACTCATCTGAGGTTCTTGATTTTAACACGTCATCAACCTTTCGGGACCTCTCAAAACCTGTTGGTGCACTTAACACAAAACGATTTGAGGTTTGTATTTCTTATTGCTATTTAAAATACTGATGGAATTTTCCTTTTTGTTTTTAATGGCCTTCTTGCTATTTGCTTGTTGATGTAAGGTGTTTGAAGATAGATACCGAAACTTCTTTGATCCTGATATACCCAGGTAATCTCTTGCCTGATGTTAGAACCTAAAGTGGGTCTCTTTGTAGTTTGAATCATATTATTTATTTTGATACGTCTTACATTTGCTTGTGCTTGTCTGTCTGCAGTTTCTACTATGGGTCTCATTACTCAAGCATGGGTATTGTGCTTTATTACCTTCTTAGATTGGAGCCCTTTACCTCTCTTCACCGTAATTTGCAGGTATCCTTCATCATCACATATAATTTTGAACCATTTAATCTCACTCGGTGTGCTGTGTCTGACTTGATTTTGTAAGATGAAGTTGCACTGCTATATTTGATATGGTTTTCTGTCTCATCTTAATATTAGCATGAAATGTCTTGAAATGAATAAAACCAATTATCTTTTTCTTATGAAAAATAGCACTTGTCTGTCTCTTCCAGCAACTTCCAGCATTTAACTCTCTTAAGAAATGATTTGGTTAAAATTTTCTATCATCTCTTAATAATTTTTGTTAAGATGTAATCGAGGAACAAGAGGGGGAAACCTTTAGTGTGTTTGGCACATTCAATAAGCTACCTACTCAATACGCCAAAAGAAGTGTTTGGTGCTCTAGCTTATTGAAGAGGAAAAAACTCTGGCTTATAGCTTCTCAATTTTTTTTTTTAATTTATCTATCTTTTGGTTAATTGACAACCTATATTCTAATTACGTAAACCCTACTCCCCCCCCCCCCAATATTGTACTATTTTCAATTGTTGTTCCTTTTCCATGGAGTCAAAGGATAAAAAAACACCTACCTTGACCTAAGCCCATGAATTGGACATAAATAAATAAAAAATAATTAAATAAATAAATATGTGGTGTTATAAAATGTAATTAATTAAATCTTTGGTAATTATGTTGTTATTTTGAATATGTTGATTGCATTAATATATTTTAGCTTCAAAATAAGTATAAATCAATTTACTCAATATATCTATTGACACTAACTTGTTCTTTTATGTGATATACATTAATAAATTAGTTCAACGGTCAATTTTACTAAATACTTCTATACAATCAGTCAGCTTTTGCTACTATTAAAACAAGTAACAATTAGCTTATTAGCTACTTGCAACAAATAGAGCCTTTATCATGGGAATGAAGTCACATAATAAATTAATTTGGGATATTATCCCAGAGGAAAATCTTTTATTATTGATTACAATCTTCCAATGTTATGAATAATAAGAGCAAATGCTTGATAAATCTAATTTCTTATAATATTTGAAGGTCTCATAAGGGGAGGTTATGTTTGATTGTGGCTATGTAGACAGCTTATGTATTAACAAGTATTTGGTAAGAGAGATTAGTTTGCGAAGTTGTGCTTTTCAATGAGACAGGCACATTCTATTTATGGTAGAAGACGTACAGGCAATAAGGTTGCAATAGGTCCAAGACCAATTAACCTATCTAAGCCCATAATTTATACTAATTATCTATGAATATTCTTCCTCAAGTTGAAGCATCGATGTTAAACATGTTCAGCTCATTATGAATATCAACCTAGAAGAGTTTTAGTAAATAAATCGATATGTTTTTTCCTTGTTCTAATATGTCTAAGGTCAATATGTTATCGCCTTTGTTAAGAGAGAATAATTTTTGAAGTCATACTCTTACAAGAAGCTGACATATCTAATTATAATAAAATATAGGGTTACAAGATACAAGCGCACGGCCTATACATATCTTAGTAAATAAGAAACTAATAACCAAACCCTTAAATCACTAACACTCCCCCTCAAGCAGGGGCATAAATATTAAACATGCCCAACTTGTTATAAATATCATCAATCCGCTTTCCTGGAAGAGTTTTAATGAACAAGTCAGCCAATTGATTTCCAGTTCTAATGTGTCTCAAATTAATAATCCCTTCTTGAAGTTTCTCTCTAACAAAATGACAATCAACTTCTATATGTTTTGTATGTTCATGAAAAATCGGATTCATAGCAATAGGGGTAGCTGTTCGATTATCACATCATAGCTGCATAGTTTTATAAGGCTCAATTCCAAGTTGATGAAGAAGATTGGAAATCCATATAAGCTCTGATGTGACATGGGCCATAGCCCGATATTTAGAATTTGCACTTGAACGTAATACTATTGCTTGTTTCTTACTTTTCCAAGATGCAAGATTTCCACCAACAAAGACATAATACCTAGAGGTGGACCTTCTGTCTATAGGACATTCAACTCAATTTGCATCAGAGAAGCCTTTTATTCTGCAATGGCCATGATTTTTCTACAAAATTACATGACCAAGGGCCTTCTTGAGATATTTCAAAATATGCATGATTGCATCCCAATGAGAAGTTCTTGGAGAGTTCATAAATTGACTTACTACACTTACTGGAAAGGCAATATCTAGTTATAGTAAGGTAGTTCAATTTACCCACTAGTCGTCTATATTGTTTTGGAACTTCTAACAATGATCCATCTTCCAAATTAAGCTTAACATTCGGAATCATAGGACTATCACATGGCTTAGCCCCAAGTATCCCTGTTTCTTTCAAGAGATCAAGAACATATTTCCTTTGAGATAAGAAGATTCCTTTCCTCCCTCGAGCAATTTCAATCCCCAAAAAATACTGAAGTGTTCCCAAATCTTTAGTTTGAAACTTAGTTTGAAGAAAAAATTTTAATTTTGAAATACCCAATTGATCACTACTAGTGAACACAATGTCATCCACATAAATAGTCGAAGAATACAACCAGAATCGGATTATTTATAAAAAACTGAATGATTATGGTCACTTTTTTTCATCCCAAATTCTGTTATCACATTAGTAAATCTTTCAAACCAAGCTCGAGGAGATTGTTTCAAGGTTTTTTAGTCAACAAACTTTGCCATACTCCCCCTGAACAACAAAACCGGGCGGTTGCTCTATATATACCTCTTCATATAAATCACCATGCAAAAAGTATTTTTAATGTCAAGCTGGTAAAGGGGCCAACTATGGGATGCAGCAAGAGAGATAATCAATTGAACAGATGTAATTTTAGCAACAGGGGAGAAAGTTTCTGAATGATCAACGCCATAAGTTTGTGCATACCCTTTAGCCACTAGCTGGGCTTTTAATCGAGCAACAGTACCATCAGGATTAACTTCCACAGTATATATCTATTTACACCCATTAGATTGTTTGTCTTCTGGTAAGGAGACAATATCCTATGTTTGATTTGTAGCAAGAGCCTGCATTTCTTATTCCATAGCAGTACGCCACCCAGAGTGAGATAATGTTTCCAAATCAGACTTAGGAATAGTAATGGAATCAAACGAGGCAATAAAGGATTGAGAGGATAGGGGTAAAGAAGTGTAGGACACATAATTAGAAATAGAGTAAGGGTGATTACTATTACCTTGTTGAATGTAAGTACGTGTACCCTTTCGGTAGGCAATGGGGATATCAAGATCAGATGGCAATGAAGGAGGATCCGATAAGGACGAAGCCAGTAGAGGGGACGAAGCCAGTGATTCATCAATAATTGGTGCAACTCCAATATTGTTGGCATTGTCAAGTGGGGAAGGTGTTGTTGCTGGTATCTGCTTCTGCAGGAGTAAACATTTTCAATAGGAGGGCAAACCAAATTGTTATCTGGAGGAACCGGAGATATCTGAGGAGCAAAATACACAAAAAAATGGTCATCAAGAGAATCAGTCTCAATTAGGGAGGATGAAGCCTCAAGAGAGCCAAAAAAGGGAATAGACTCAAAAAATGTTACATCAGATGAAATAATATAACGATGTAGATTAGGAGAGTAATATCGATACCCTTTTTGTGTATGAGAATAACTAAGGAAAATACACTTCAAAGATCTGGAATCAAGTTTAGATACTTGAGGACGAAGATCTTGAGCAAAACAAGTACACCCAAAAATACGTGGAGATAAAGGAAATAAAGATCTAGAAGGAAATAAAATGGAGTGAGGTATCTGATCATCAAGAATTGAAGAAGGCATTCGATTAATCAAGAAACAAGCTATAGAAACTGCATCTGCCCAAAAAATCTTGGGCATTTTCATTTGAAACAATAAAGCACGTGAGACTTCCATTAAGTGTCGATTTTTTCGTTCGGTTACCCCATTTTGCTGTGGAATAACTGCACAAGAAGATTGATGAATGATTCTATGCTGGGACAAATAAGAGACAAACGGAGTTGAAAAGTATTCTTTAACATTTTCACTATGAAAATGATGAATAGATGTATTAAATTGATTCAAAATTTCGACATGAAAAGTACGAAAAATCTCAAATAACTCTGAACAACTTTTCATTAAATATAACCAAGTAACTCTTGAATAATTATTTACAAAGGTAACAAAATACCGAAAACTGGACTTAGAAACTATAGGGTAAGGACCCCAAACATCTGAATGTACTAACTCAAATGTGGATGTAATCCGATTATTGACTCGAGAAACATATGACCGACGATGTTGTTTAGCAAACTGACATGATTCACAATCCAAACTAGGCAAAGAAGTAAAACTAGGAAATAATTTTTGTAAAGTGGACAAGGATGGATGACCCAAGCGACAATGAAGCTGGTGTGGAGTGATAGTAGTAGCAGCAATAGCAATGGCAATTGGCCGAGAAACTTTCTCTTTAAGAATATGTAGGTCATCAAATTCGTACCCCCTACCAAAAATCTTTTTCGTCATAAGATCCTGAAAAACATTATAGTTAGGGAAAAAGAAGACACCACAGTTATAGGTACGTGTTATTTTGCTAACTAAAAGAAGATTAAATAGGAAGTTTGAAAGGCATAATACATCGGATAAGGATATATCAGGAGTAACATCCACCACACCACAACTAATAACAGAGGCTTTAGATCTATTAGCTAAAGTAACATAAGAAGAAGAAGTGGGCCGAAAAGAAGATATAACACCTGTCTGGCTTGTCATATGATCAGTAGCACCGGAATCAATGATCCATCTAGAATTAGTATGGGAAAGGCACGCGGTAAGATTACCTGCTTGTGCTAATGTAGCGGCGGACTGAGTGGGTAGCTACTGTCGGGGTGCTTGGAACTGTAAACACTCAGCATACTCACTCTTTGACAAACTAATAGCACCATTATCATCATTATCTTGTGCTTGATTATTTGTAGTAACATGTGCAAATCAAGTATTTTTCTCAAGTAACTTGGGACAGAACTTCTTGATATGTCCAGGCTCCTTGTAGTAGTAGCAAGAAACAATTCCACCGACATTAAAATCACCTCGCCCACTAGAATTTTATCCACCAGAATCACCTCGTCCTCTACCTCCTCTCCCCCTACCACCTCGAGTACTACCACAATCACCACGACTATCAGAGCCAACTAAAGCAGAAGATTCATTTATATGTACAGAAGGAGAAGACGAATCACTATATGCTCGTTGAATACACTTGAAATTGTTGGAATGAATGGCTTGAGAAAATTATCTCAGCCTTGGTTCTTTATATAGCAAAATTACAATCAATATATTTTAATGCTAGAGAATAAAATCCCTAAAATTATACCTAAATATTTTCTCATTTATTCTGATTACTAAGTAATTACAGCATAGTCAACTAATACATATCAATCATATTTATTACTATTTAACACTCCCCTTCAAGCTGGAGCATATATATCATATGCACCAAACTTGTCACATATGTAGCTTATTCTTGGGCCTCGTAGGGATTTTGTGAGCATATCGGCCAATTGGTCATTAGAGTTCACAAAAACTGTGATAATTTCTTTTGCAATAACTTTCTCTCTTACGAAGTGGCAGTCAATTTCAATATATTTGGTTCATTCATGAAAAATAGGATTAGAAGCAATATGCAATGCTGCTTGATTGTCACATAGAAGCTCCATAGGACCAGGTGTATAAAGTTTTAACTCCTGTAACAATTGTTTTAACTATATGAGTTCACAAGTAGTTAATGCCATAGCTCGATACTCTACTTCTGCACTTGATCTTACTACTGCACTTGATCTTGCTTTTCCAAAAAATTAAATTTCCTCCAAAAAAAACACAATAGCCTGAAGTAGAGCGACGATCATATGGAGAACCTGCTGAATCAGCATTTGAGTAACCAACAATTCGTATGTGCTTTTTATTCTCATACAACAAACCTTTTCCTGGATTTCCTTTTACGTAGCGAAGAATTCGAACAACTGCATCCCAATGAATATCACATGGTGAGTTAAGAAATTGACTCACCACACTCATTGCAAATGAAATATCTGGTCAAGTGATTGTGAGATAGTTTAATTTTCCAACAAGCCTGTGATATCTTCCTGGATTTGAGAACGGTTTACCTTGATTGGATAATAGTCTAATATTTGGATCCATAGAAGTATCTATAGGTCTAGAGTTTATCAGTCCTGTCTCATCTAAAACATCAAGAGCATATTTGCATTGAGAGATAGAAATGCCACAACGGGATTGAGCCACTTCAATGCCAAGAAAATACCGAAGTTTTCCCAAATTTTTTGTCTGAAAATGATGGAAAATATGTTGCTTGAGTCGATTTATACCAACCTGATCACTTTCTGTAATAACTATATCATCAACATAAATTATGTGATATATAGATTGAGAGGTAGATGAATGGTGATAAAAAATAGAATGATCTGCTTCACTTTGACACATGCCAAAATCTCGAATAACTTTAGTAAACCTCCCAAACCAAGCTCGAGGGGACTGCTTAAGACTATATAGAGATTTCTTCAATCGATAAACAAGACCAGGCTCTCCTGAGCAACAAACTCAGAGGTTGCTCCATATAAACTTCTTCTTCGAAGTCCTCATGTAAAAATACATTTTTAATATCTAGTTGATGTAGAGACCAATGATTAATGGTTGCAAGAGATAAAAACAAATGAACAGATGCAATTTTGGCTATAGGAGAAAAGGTATCACCATAGTCTAAGCCAAAAATTTAAGTATATCCTTTAGCAATCAATCTAGCTTTTAATAAGTTTATTTTTCCATCCGGGCCAACCTTGACAGTATACACCCAACGACATCCAACAGTAGATTTGTTAGGAATAGAAACCGAGGACAAGACAGAAACAAAGGCAGAATGGGGGGCAGATAAACGATGATAATTCAAAAAATTATAAATAGGATAAGAGTTACGAGTGGAACAAGTACCTTTACGGATGGTAATAGGAAGATCGGCAGGTGGATCTGAGGTAGGAGATTCCACAGGACCGGATGGTGAGTCAACAGGTGGATTATCATCATTAATTACTTGAGGTGCATTTGGACAAGGGCGTCGTTGATAAGTGATAAGAGGCTGATCTTGTGGTGAATTTGAAGGGATTGAATTAAGGACTGGTAGGGGCAAAACGTCAAATATGGAAACAAATTCTCCAAAAGAAGAAAAGAAATAAGAAGTTTCGAAAAAGGTAACATCAGCAAATATAAAATATTTCTTTAAATTTGGAGAATAACACTTGTACCCTTTTTGTAGTCTTGAGTAACCCACAAAAACACATTTTATCAAACGAGCTGATAATTTATCTTTGCCTGGAGTGAGATCATGAACAAAATAAGTGGACCCAAAAATACGAGAAGAAAGCTTATACAAAGATTCATTAGGGTACATTAAAGAATAAGTAATTATATTTTCTAAAACAGATGAAGGCATGCGGTTAATTAAATAACAAGCTATTAAAATAGCATCATCCCAAAAATGAAATGGAATATTAGCATGTAATAGATTTCATGTAGTTTCAACTAAATGACGATTTTTTCTTTCAGTAACTCCATTTTGTTGTGGGAAGTGAGGACATGTTGATTGATGAATAATGCCTTGTAATAACATGAAAGAAGTAAAAGATGCAGAAAAATATTTACGAGCATTATCACTACGAAGTATTTGTATAGGTATTCCAAATTGGGTACAAATCTCAAAAACAAAGGATTTAAAAATTGAAAATAATTCAGAACGATCTTTCATCAAATATAACCAAGTGCATCGAGAATAATCATCAATAAAAGTTACAAAATACCAAAAACCTAAAGTAATACTGACACGACTAAGACCTCATACATTAGACTGAATTAAAGAAAACAAAAACTTAGCTCGACTAGTAGTTTTAATAGAGAAAGAACTACAGACAAGTTTACCGAGTTGGTATGACTCACAATCTAAAGACTTCAATTTTGAAAAATTTGGAACCATTCTCTGTAATTGTGAAAGACTCGGATGACCCAAACGACAGTGAATTAATTCTGGAGACTCTGCAGCAATACAAGTAATTGATGATGTTGGTTGAATGTAATATAGGCCTCTTGACTCACATCCGGTACCAATCATCTTCCCCTTACCCCGATCCTGTATAAAAAAAGAATCAAAAAAGAATGTTACAGAATAATTAAGAATTTGGGTAAGTTGACTAATAGAAATTAAGTTGAAAGGAGAATTGGGTATGTAAAGAACAGATTGTAAATTTAGTGAAGACAGAGGCTTAGCTTGACCAATATCATGAGTGGATGTTTTAGAACCATTAGCTAATGTAATTGAAGGATGAGATTTAAAAATGCAATCAAGATGGGTAAAAAGAAATTGATTGCCAGATATGTGATCAGAAGCTCCTGACTCAAGAATCCAATGATCATGAGATGCAAAATGAGATAAGCAAGCAATAGAATTACCCGTGTCTCCAAGGGATGCAGAAGAAAAGATACTGTCAAAATTATTTAATTTAGAGGTAGACATGATAGAGGGTAAAAGAAAAGAAAGCCTTGTCGCTTTGTATTGAAGAAACTGTTCTTTCAAGAATTCTTGATATTCTGGATTAGAAAGGAGGGAAGATTGATCAGTTGATTCAGAACTAGATTGAACTACAGTGGTAGAACCAGATTGAATCACATTACCTGATCGAGGAGGTCGGCCATGCAAAGCAAAACATTTATCTCGGGTATGTCCTGACTTATGACAATAAGTGCATTGAGGTCGATTGCCCCGACCACCACCATTATGTCCTCCTCTATTGTTGCGTCCACCACCTCATCCCTTTCCATGATCACTAGCATGTGTCATTAAGGTAGAATTTTCAATATTATTAGGAATGGTTGAAGTGGTCGAAGTGGGTAATCGTAACAAACGGTTGATTAACACTTTTATTGTAGGAACCTCGGCATTGCCCAGTGTCTGTTGATGGAAGGTGTCAAGGTCAGAGTTTAAACCAGCAAGAATAAAAATCATAAGAAACTTATCTTGCTGTTTCTCTTGCTCTTTAATATCAGTAGTGACAGGTAAAAGTTTCTTGTATTGAGCTATTGTTGCTTTGGCAATGGTAACATAAGAAAATAAATCTGATTCTTGTTTTAAATCCTTCAATCTGGTCACAACTTCATACAATTATTGAATATCATTGGAGTAGAGATTCTTGACTTGCTCCCAAAAAGAGTGTCATTTGGTTGAAAAATAGGCAGCAAGCTAAGATCAACAGATTGCCACAATATCACACATAATTGTGCATCAATCATGCTCCACTCGCGTTGTTTATCAGCGGGAACATCTTCAGTTTTTATAGTCAAGTATTCAGAATATCCTTGCCCTTTAAACCATAATAAAAGAGAAGCACTCCATGAGGAATAGTTGGAACCATTTAATTTTGTAGAAGTAATTGTTGGAGTACTAGAGAATGCAGAGGAAAAGATACTGCTAGAATTATTTAATTTAGAGGTAGACGTGATAGAGGGTAAAAGAAAAGGAAGCCACTGATTAAGAAGGGTAGAAAGAGAGGTAGGGAAAGGGTGTTGTTTGGTTTAGTGCTGTTTGGTTTGCTGTCTGTGGTTTGGTGTTGTTTCGTTTGCTATTTGGTTTTATTCTGATCCTTCATTTTTTTTTTTAACCAGCTAGTACTTGAGAAAGAAAAGGGAATATGGTGATTGGGTTGGCAAAAGAAGAACATGGAGTTAGGAAGAGGCAGCAATCAGCTTATGGGGGCGCATGTATTACATGCGCATCTGGGACAATGGCGTGTGGAAGCCATGCGCGTCTGGAGGTGGTGCGTTAATGATGCGCTAGCTACGGTGGCTGGAAATTCGCCGACGATATTGATTCTGTTGGGGGTTTTGGAAAAATTGAAGTGCTGCTCCGTGAATCAAAGCAATCAGATTTGGGTGCTGTGGTGATTTGTTCGGACAAGAAAATGTTTGTGTGCAGGGAAAATTCTTGTGGTCTGGAGGATGGGTCTGTGTTAAAAGGGAGGGAAAAGTATTTTTGGTGGTTTGAAAGTGCTGGAAATATATTTGTGATCAGTGACTCAGTATAGGAGAAAAAGAATTAGAATGCAGAAGCAGAGTCCCTCAACGTGAGGGCTTTGATACCAACTTGAAATTGTTGGAATGAATGGCTTGAGAAAATTATCTTAGCCTTGGTTCTTTATATAGCAAAATTACAATCAATACATTTTAATGTCAGAGAATAAAATTCTTAGAATTATGCCTAAACATTTCCTCATTTATTCTTATTACTAAGTAATTACAGCATAATCAACTAATACATATTGATAACATTTATTACTATTTAACAAATACGATAAAAGACAGACTTCATAGTGAGAGAATTAGAACTGGACAAAATTTGTTGATGGGCAGTACTCAATTCTGAGGGCAATGCCATAAGAAAACACATCGCTCCAAATTGTTCTCTTGGAGAATGCATTGCCTCACCATCAGTAGTAATAGGTAAAAGAGAATTCCAGTGCAGTAAAGATCAGTATAAATTTGAGATTGGGTTTTATCAGTTACATCAAGATGAATCAATGACTGGGTCAAATCATAAATTTGATGTATATTGTCCTTTCTAGAATAAAGTGAGCCAAGAGTGTCCTATAATTCTTTGACTGTTTCACAATGCACAGTATTATCATCAACCTCAGGAATCAAAGTATTACAAATTAAACGAAGCAATCGTCGATCTTCCACAATCCATCTTTCTTTTGTATTGTCTGTAGGTGGATCTTTGGTAAGGTGATCAGTCATACGAACTTCATCAAGGTAACATTGAATAGCCCTTTTCCACCTTATATATTGTCGACCTTCCAAATCCAATTTCAGTTCAGTTATTCGGCCACCAACCAGATGCAAATCAGAAACTATACTTTCACCATTATTATTTCTTAGTGGACTGCGTGTATCAGAATAAAAAATTTCACCGGCCATGGGAGTAAACTTGCAAAAAGAATCAAAAAGTAATATCTAGAAAGTCAGAAAGAACACATTCGAGTTACTGGATTGCTTGAAGAACCACACAGATGAATGTAGAAGTCGGGGAGTCGTTGGTCAAAATCCGATCGTCGGAAAACTCCTCATGCGCCTGCACGCGGTGGAAAACTCCTCTGCGTGTGGTGCTCATGCGCCCTCCAGAAAGTCGTGCGTGTTGCTCACACGCCGGTCTGTGGTGGTTACCGGTCGCCGATCTGTCCGGTCGTCAACCCATATCTTCCAGAAACGCCTTGACGCACCTCCAAACTTGCCAGACAGCAGCTCCGCTATTCTGCAACACTGCACTGTGTGCAGCCCGATCTGGGTTTTTTTTTTTAGGGTTTTGGATCCTCCGTGACTTAGGGTTCAGTCACACATAAAAAAAAAACTGGAGGAAAAGAAAAGAAAAAAAGAGGGGAGGAAGAATGTAGGATTCTCTGGCATCTTGTTTTCTCCTTTTTTTTTATGTGAAAAAGATATCTAAAGAGTGGCTCTAGATATCATGTTAAGAGAGAATAATTCTTGAAGTCATACTCTCACAAGAGGCTGACATATTTATTTATAATAAAATATAAGGTTACAAGAGACAGGTCCACGGCTTATACATATCTTAATAAATAAAAAAACTAATAACCTAATCCTTAAATCACTAACAACCTTCAATATATTTTATTCGTTATTGAAATACTAGATTTGTATCAATATGAGAAATAGCTTGATTGTCAGTTATAGCCCAATATTCAGACTCTTTACTTGAATAAGTTACAATTGCTTATTTCTTACTTCTACATGACACAACATTCCCACTAGTAAACACAATACCCCAAATTGGCCTTTTAATCTATAGGACATCATGCCCAATCTATATTAGAAAAGCCTTATTTTTTCAATGACCAAGATTTTTATATTTGATTTCACCTAAGTGCCTTCTTACCATAGGATGTACATGATTGCATCCTAATGAGAAGTTCTTAGAGAGTTTATAAACTAACTTATTATGCTTACCTGAAAAGCAATATCAAATTTAGTTACGATAAGGTTGTTCACTTTGCGCATTAGCTATTCGTATCGCTCTAGATCTTCTAGCAACTCCATCTTTTGAGCCAAGTTTAACATTTGGAATCATAGGGTATCATGGCATCCTATTTCATACAAGAGATGAAGAACATATTTTCTTTGAGACAAGAAGATTCTTTTCCTCCCTTGAGTTGGATTGCTATTAGGGCTATAGTTTGAAATTTGGTTTCAAGAAAAACTTTGAACTTTGAAACGACTAATTTATTACTATTAGTGATCACACTATCATTCACATAAACATCCAAAAGAATACAACTAGAATCTGTTTTTGACCATACACAGATTTTTTTCATCGGCAAACCTTTTCACACTTCCCCACAAACCATGTGGTTGCTCCATATACATGTCTTCAACACATTTTTAACATGAAGCTAATAAAGAGGCCATTTGTGAAAGGTAACAAGAGATAAACAATCAAACAAAGGTAATTTTTGCAACTAGAGAGAGTTTTTGAATAATTTATGCCATTAGTTTAAGCTTAATTTTTTACCACTATGTGAGCCTTCAACCAAGCAACAGTGCCGTTTGGGTTAACTTTCATAGTGAACACTCATATGCACCAAATAGATTGTTTACCACTTAGTAAAGGCACAATATCCCAAATCTAATTTGCTTTAAAGGCCAATATTTCTTCCTCCACAGTAGTACACTACCCAGAATGAGAAAGTGCCTTTATAACAAATATAGGAACAACAATTGAATCCAACGAGGCAATAAATGATTGTGGTGAGGTAGACAATGATGAATAGGACACACATGTAGAGATGGGATAAGTGTGATTAGGATTATTTGTCTAAGTACAACTATGAGTATCTTTTTGGCGAGTAATAGATAGCTCAAGATCAAAAGGTAAAGGAGTATGATCTAGTGAGGAAGAAGCTAGTAGAGATGATGAAGCTAGTGGGGATGCAATGATCAATGCTACATCTGATGTTTTGGCATTGTCAGATGAAGATGCTATAGCTAGTATCTGTATTTTACGAGAATAAACATGTTTGATAGGTGGGAGAATCCGATTTTTTCTTAGGGGGCCTAAGAGTCTTGAGAAGTTGAATGTACAAGAAAATATTAATCAAGGGAATTGAATTTTGGTCAAGAGGAGGGAGATTTAAAAGGGCCAAAAAATGGAGTAAATTCAAAGAAAGTAGTGTGAAAGGCTATAAAGGTATGATTCAAATCATGAGAATAACACTTATACTTTTTTTTGAGTTTGAGAATACCCAATGAAGACACTTGATGGACCATGGGTCTAGTTTAGAGATTTGATGACAATGATCCTAAAGAAAACAAGTAAAACAAAAAGAAAAAAATACATGGAATTAGAGGAAATAAAGATCTAGGGGGAAACAAAATTGAATAAGGTACTTAAGCTTAAAAAATTGAATAGAGCATTTGGTTGATCAAGAAATATATTGTGGAAACTACTTCCGCCCAAAATACCTTAAGCACTTTAATTTGAAATGACATAGCATGTGAAACTTCCATTAAGTGATAGTTTTTCCTTTATGCTACTCCGTTTTGCTATGCACAAGAGTGATGAATTATATCATGTGACAAGTAGGATGAAAATTATGGATAAAGGTATTCTTTAGCATTATTACTATGCAAATAGTATACAGATGTTTGAAATTGGTTCAAAATTTCACCATGAAAAGTATGAAAGATCTCAAATAACTTTAAACAATTTTTCATTAAATAAAGCTAAATAATTCTTGAAAAATCATCAATAAAAGTAACAAAATAATGGAAACCAGACTTCGAAACAACTTGGCAGGACGTAAACATTTGGTGTATTAACTCAAATGAGGATGAAACTTGCTTATTGTCTTGAGAAACTTTAGCAAATTGACATGATTTACAATTCAAACTAGAAAGCAAACCTAATTTGAGACCCAACTTTTGCAATGATGGTAAAGACAAACCCAAGTGATAGTGCAACTGGTGTGGAGTGAACTTGAGAGGGTTTTTCATCGAGATTGTACAAGCTACTAGATTCGTGCCTCCTAACAAAAATCTTAGTCAAAAGATTTTGAAAAACACAATGAGAATAATAATAAAAATTTACAGTCATAGGCACGTGTGATTTGTCTAATTGAAATTAAGTTAAAAGGAAAGGTGGGAAGACACAACATATTGGACAAATGGATATCAAGAGTAACATTTACCATACCACTTCCAACAACGGAAGCAATAGACCCATCAACTAAAGCATTGTGGGGGAAACAAGGTTTTTACAAAAGGACAAGATAGCTGTGTGACTTGTCATATGATCTGTGATACCAAAATTAATGATCTATTTAGAATTGGAATTGGAAAGACATGCAATTGAATTATTTGTGTAAGCTAATGTAGTAGCAGATTGAGTTTGCAACGGCTGCCATGAAACTTGGATTATGTTGCAATTATTTTCATTTTAACATGTGCAAGCTGTGATGGTTGTGTATTTCTTACATGGACCATAAAAGATTCTGCTGTGGAAAAGGGACGGTAGCAGTGTCTTGGGTTGTGTAATATGATTGGTTTTGTCCACCTATATGTGTATTCTTTTCATTTTTTACAATTTTTTTTGCCAATGCCTTTTTTGATGATATCTCTGCCTTTTCTTCGGAGTTACTTATGCCTTGTTTTGCTTTGTGATATGGCTTGGGTGCTTTGGAGCAAATTCTTTTCTTTCTGATGTTTCTTGGGTTTGTCTAGAAAATTTGGGATGCTTTTTATCTACTCATTTCTGAAGTTTTGGAGGTAATAAGGAGAAGGGGGCTGTTTGAGATTGTGTTCTTTTGCTGCCATGAGGTGCATTTGATTGGAAGGAACACTAGAATTTTTTGAAATCAAGCAGTCTAGTGTTATGCTGAGCTATATTTTGTTTGTAACATCTCTTTGACTAAAAACCGATGGTTACTTTTGAGAGCTAAGTCTGTTAATTTTGCATTGAAATTGGGTAAGCAATTTTGTTTTGATTTTTTTCCTGATTCTATATTCTCTTTACTTACAAAATTTTCATTTTCTAGTGCCGTTATTCATTGCTTTTGTTGAATAGTATTAAATGTAATTGAATAGTATTAATTGTATATGCTGTAATTAGCTAGTGATTAGAATAATTAGCAAACGCTTAGGTATGACTATTGGGATTGTATTTGTTAGTATTGAAAGGTATTGATTATTTTTCTACTATATAAAGGATCAAGCTATTCCCAACAATCTTAAGTTAGTATCAGAGCTCTCACATTGAAGGACTCTACTTTTGCTTCAATTCTCTTCAACTAAGCTTCAAGCTTTTCTTTTTACCTTTGATTCTGTACCCAAACCCTGCCTAGAAACAGAAACACAAATCCAAACCAAACTCAAACACCTGCAAAACACCTCTATCAAATTGTTTTAGGCTTTCAAACTGTTATTGCATCCCTATTAAATTTAAATCCAAACACCTCCAAGCTTTTGAAACAAAACTATTTTCCCACAAATACCATTTTCTGATCAGAACGTTCAAACACAACTACTATGCCTAATCTGGTTGTTTTGATTCATAGAGCAGCATTGTGAGTTTTCAAAAACCACCGCCAGAATCAATGTTGTAGGTGAATTTTTGGCCACCCCTGCCAGTGCTTTTCATAAATGCTCCACTTCCTAAAGCATGTGGCATCCATGTGCCACCATCCTAGGCACACATGCGCTACATGTGCCATCACAAGCTGTTTATTGGCTCCATCTGTGACCTCAGTTTATCAATTGAAGCACTATATCTCCTTCCTTTTTGTTAATTTGTAGCCCTTAAAAAAGAGAGAGAGAGAGAACAGAACAGAACCATTTCTCTACCTTTCTCAGCCAAAGATAGACAACACCCTCTTTCTCTGACCCTCTCTACCTTTCTCAACTATTGGCATCCTTTTCTTTTACTCTCCATCATGTCTAT
This sequence comes from Sindora glabra, assembly GCA_020226215.1. Taxonomy (NCBI): domain Eukaryota; kingdom Viridiplantae; phylum Streptophyta; class Magnoliopsida; order Fabales; family Fabaceae; genus Sindora; species Sindora glabra. The sequence continues at coordinate 34,456,142 of CM035227.1, read as the reverse complement.
TTCTAAACCCAACAATTTTGGCAGTATTTGTTCTTTGCAATCTCTGATTCCCAAAATACTT